>JANHZT010007464.1:0-15401 GCA_032468215.1 Stegonotus admiraltiensis | reverse complement strand
TCACCTTCAATGTCCATTCTTCAATAGTAGGCAAAAAGTCCTTCTTCCAATATTGTGCAACCAAGAGCCTGGCTGCTGTTATTAGATTTAAAATCAATTTAGCCTCTAATACTGTACAGTCTGTAGTCATTCCCAACAAGAATAATTGCGGAGTAAATTTTAACTTCCTTTTCAAAATATTCTGCAAAATCCACCAAATTCTTATCCATGCAGCTGAATTATTTTTAAATGTCTTCTGGGCTAGGCATTAACTCCATATGTGACCAAAGTTAGTGTCCAAGGGAAGAAAATAGAGATCATCCAAGTTTTATTATTTATTTATTGTTTATCCCCCCCCCTTTATTATTTCTATAAATAACTCAAGGTGATGAATATATGGTACCTAATACTACTTCCTCCGCTTATTTTTCCCACAACAATCCTGTGAAGTGTGCTAGGTTGAGGGCAAGTGGCTGGGATCCTATTATCCACCAGTCCTTATAATACTGAATGATTAAAGACTTATATGCTGTAGTGGGCATTCACACCCTTACAAGCGTGGTGGTTTGAGTGCCATTGATTCCTGTAGTATATCTCAAAGCCTCCCAACTAAAAGAGTGCTGGGTTTTTGGACTTGATACATTCATTATTTCCAGCGGTGGGTTCCTCCCAGTTTGGCCCGGTTCTGCCGAGCCGGTAGCAGTGACGAAAAGATGTCACCGAACTGGTTCTGCCCCCCCTGCCCTCCCCCCATTATTCTTACCTTTTATTTGGCCCCACTCCCAATCTATTGCTGCCTCCTGAGTCCCAGCTGATCTGCTAGAACAGTGGTTCTCAACCTGTGGGTCGGGACCCCTTTGGGGGTCGAACGACCCTTTCACAGGGGTCACCTAAGACCATTGGAAAACACATATTTTCAATGGTCTTAGGGATAATTTTATGGTTGGGGGGTCACCAGAACTTGAGGAACTGTATTAAAGGGTCGCAGCATTAGGAAGGTTGAGACCCACTGTGCTAGAAGGAAAAAAGATTTAAACTCTTGCCGTGGGGCTTCAAAGGGCCGCCCTACAGCTTATCAGTGTTAAAAGGCAGTATGCTGGTAGACCGGTGCCTCCCAAAAACAAATGAGTAGACCGGTGCCTGCAAAAATAAATGGGTAGACCAGTGCCTCCAAAAACAAATGAGAAGATCAGTGCCTGCAAAAATAAATGAGAAGACCAGTGCCTGCAAAAACAAATGAGTAGACCGGTATAGCTCTGCAAGCAGTTAAAAGCCTGGTAGAGCAGTACCTCTACTAAATCCTAAAGAATTGTCACATGACCATCAAGTCACACCCACAAAATAAGCCACACCCACAGAACCGGTAGTAAAAAATTTTAGAGCCCACCCCTGATTGTTTCCTATCTTCCATCTGTAAGCAATTGCACATGAATAGAAAACACGCACTCACGTTTGCTGAAAGAGGTTATACAGGAAGTCCTCAACTTACAACAGTTCATTTGGTGTCCATTCAAAGTTACAACGGCATTGAAACAAGTAACTTATGACCGTTCTTCACACTTACACCTTTTGTAGCATCCCCATGATCATGTGATCAAAATTCAGATGCTTGGCAACTGACTCATGCTTATGACCTTTGCTATGTCCCAAGGGCATGTGATCCCCTTTTCCAGCCTTTTGACAAGCAAAGTCAATGGGGGTGCCAAATTCACTTAACAACTGTGTTACTAACTTACCAACGGCAGTGATTCACTTAACAGTTGTGTCAAGAAAGGTCATAAAACGGGAAAAACTCACTTAATAAATCTCTTACTTAAACAACAGAAATGTTAGGCTCAATTGTAATTGTAATTCAAGAACTACCTGTATTGAGCAGGAAGTTGTTTAGCATAAGAAACCCCTTCCAATTCTATGATTCTGGCTTGTAATATGTTTTCTGTTATGAAGTTCAAGTAAAAGAAAAGAAAGAAAAGACAAAATAATTACAAAATAAAATGTTTGTTTACCAATGAAAATAGCTTCCAAGCTAAGATAAACAAGATGGCCAAGTTTTAGCTGAATGTCAATAAATTAGGAGTATTAGTGTTGAATCCAAATCCCATCAGCCCAAAATTGTAGCATTTGAACTGTAAATTGATGCCTTTGTTGTTATCAGTGTATTGAATGTTATTTATATCTGTCCTCGGCTTTGCACAATTTGCACCAATATTTTTTGGCTGAAGTTTAGATATATTTTAACCTGGCTCCTCCCTTGCTCAGTGCTTCCATTACCTTTTGGGCTTTTTTCCCCAGCCTTTCTTGCTGGGCTATTGCAGATCTGTGTGCCTGTGGTTGTTTGACTCATTGGCAGTGTTTCGAGCATGAGAAAAACAGGTTTTAACTGGCAAAAATATTTTGTGACTCATCCTAATGATTTCCGTCCAATAGATTTAGTACAGTTTTTAATAATATTTTGATTTGCGCAGTTTTAGTATTTTAATTACTTTTACTTATTTTATAACTTGTAAGCTGTCCGGAGTCATCTTGCAGGAGAGATGGATAGCATAAAAAATTTGATAAACAAAAATAGATTTTATTTAATTAATAAATAAAAATAAGATCCAAAATTGCAAACCCTATACCCACATATAATAGGTATCATTTTTGAGTAACCTCTGACTGATTGACTGCACGTTTCATTAAACACATAAAGTTGTCATTTTCAGTATTTCTCAAGCTTAATTGTATTCTTGGACCACATTCAGAAAATGTAATTCCAATTAAGCAAATGCACTTTCCTGTATTTTTGTCTGTAACAGCATGGGAGTTTATATTTTTACAAGTAACATAATGATTATGGTTGCATTTACTTTCCCATCCCATTTAAAAGTATCTTGCAATTACATTTTGTTTTTTGTTTAAAAAATTAAGCTAAAACTAAATATTTATTACCCAATTAGTTTTTTGTGTACCCCAAAAAAACCTCTTAACTCAAACAAGCTGATTAAAAATGGTCATCAAAAAAACCCCTCAAAACTAAAGAGAAAAGGGCAAATGGATCCCCAACTCAATGAAATCCTATTTCTAGAGATTTATCATCATCATCATCATCATCATCATCATATACTGCACATAAGGTTGTACCAACAGTTTCCTTAAATCTAATATTCATATTGCTACATGTATTATAACTGGTATGCTTCAAGGAAAGAATCCTGAGCCATGGATTTCTTCTCATAAGTGTTAAGAATGCAGGGAAACATGGACCAAGCCAACAAACAGACCCTTTGTAGCTGTCAATGCATGCTGAAAAATGGGGTTGAGGGGGGGCAGTGGATTCTTCCTGGCTAACTGTTGCTAAACATAGGGAAGTAGAATTAAGACAGCAAACAAGCTTTAGCCTGTGTCCATGGGAAGGTTTTGGCAAATTCTGTCATGAACCTCAGCAGACTACTGGAGGTCCACAGGCCACATTTTGAAAAATCATTATAAGTTCTAATGAAAAATATTTATTGCTAGGTTCATTATTCCCTGATAAAATAACTTGGTTTTGAAAATGTGTTTCTCTTGTGGACCATTCATTTATATGGCTCAAATTAAATCAAATATTTATGGGCTCTATTTGAATTTTAAAACAATAATTTATGCTTTCCCTGTTTAGAAATTTCATCAAACAATTTAAGAGGTGCCAGTGATTTGCTTCAGGGATTTTATGCATGCAAAATATGTGCTCCAATTTCTGTAATAACTGTTTCAATGATGAGTTATAATCTATAAGCCATTCATTTTTGTCTAAAGAAAAATATCAGGTGAAGGGCAAAAATCCATGTTTCATTTGGTGTCTTCTTTAAATCTCACAGGGACCCATACAAGCAAAGACTGCTCAAAAGCAGTGATTTGTTGACATCTTCAGAGAACTAGGAACTGGCTTCCAGCCACCATGTCATATATGTAAATTTCTTCATGCTGATATGATATGATTTACTTTGAAACAGGAAACCATTGTCTCCAAGGCAAATTCATTTCAACATAATAAAATCTGGGGTGTGTTATTTGACTTCTTTCTTGCCAGGGCTCCAAAGAAAAATGTGCAAGCTGCTATATCCAGAAGGAAAATTCTTACCCTGAAAAGCATTCAGAAAAAAAAGCTACAAGGCAAGTCATGTAAAGGCTTTCAGATGTATCAGTTCCTTATTTTGATCTTCAGAGGTATCAGTTCCTTATTTTGATCAGGCAGCGGAGCTAAAGTACAGCAGCAATACTGAAAATGTACGAGAGAGGGACAGAAGCCATACTAAATCAAGATTTGTTACCAAGGTGTGATGTTGGAGGCCAAATTGCCTAACTATTGCCTAATATGCACAGCCAATCATTTAGTGATAAAGCACATTCTCTGCACCTGGAAAATCTCAGTGATAAGAGATCATATGTCGCCCCAAACTTTTTTTTTGCTAAAGACTTTGAATGTGTCTAGCGTGGTTCACATATTATACTCAATTATAAACTGTAATTTCTGATTGACCCTTGTTAAATTCCCAGATTATATAAATTACAGCCAAATGTAGCACATGGTGATTTTGTATAGTATATTAGCTCAGGTATAACAAATTTATTTGATTGTATTAAATACTAAAAATCAGACCATGAAGTAGGATTACATTAGATTACAGATGAAATCCCAGACATTTTATAAAAAAAACCATGCTAAGTAATGCTTGTTGCATGTGGTTTACTTTCCTGCTCTTTCTCCTTCTTCTCCTTCAGTCCTAAAAGAATTACAAGGAAATATTTCATCTGGAAAATCTGTATTACTCTTTTGTGGAACTCATGGCCCACAATTATGTACAATATAGATGCAACTCTAACTCCATACTGTATGTTGCATTTATACTATCCATATATGCTAGTATAGATAGTTTAACAGCTCACAACAATAAGGAAAGTTAAAATATATGCAAATGTTTCTGGATGCCAAAAGGCACACATGTACAAGTCAAAAGGCTAAATACCATTCCATACTAGAAAATGGTTTTAGGAGTTAGCAACTCTCTTTTAAGTATTTATGCACTAAGCAAAGCTAAACTCTTGCCAAAAGCATGCTTGTTTCCTTTTCATTTAGTATTTTAATTGAGATCGTTCAAGTCTAGTGCTACATCACTTTTATTATATTTAATCTACAAAGCTGAAACTCACTGTTGATCATTCAAAAGAAAAATTACTTAGAAAAATTAATTAGTTAGTTGTATAACTAACAAAGGGAAGATTGAAATTTAGATCCTGTTTCAATATTCGGTTTCAATTTCTGTTTTCACTGGATAAACTCATTATTGCATAGTACTCTTCAAGAATTAAGGAAAAACTGTAGATTAAATAGCTGTTGCTGGGTGATTTAAAATTTCTAAAGTTTAGGTCATGGTTGCTAAAGTTAACTTTACAGCTGGAGATGGGAGATGAATAATTAGTGTGTCTGGTATTTTTCTGCATTCTTCTATCCCAGCCTTTTCCCATCTGGTGCCTTGGACTGCATCTCCAAAACTCCCACATTGGATATCCAATAGATGGGGATTCTGGGAATTAAAATGCAACACATCTGGAAGATATCCAGAAAGGATATACATACACAGGAAAGGCTTAAGTGTATAGCAAATCAAATATTAAAATGGTATGGTGTCTATATCTATATATTATGTGCTTAACTCTCTCATATTTCAAATTATACTTAATGCTTGTGTAATCCCAAATTCATAGATTTATTTCTGGCACAGGTACCTCTGGCATGCACCTTTTCATTATCTACATCTACTATGTTTACTGCTCTAATCTACTTATTTCAGAATAATCAAGTCCTGAAAAAAGTGTGGAACCCACATGGGAAAAAAAATTGCAAATATTTCCCTGTTCGTGAATGAAATAAGGATGAGAAATTCCTTCTTATCAATTTCATTTCAGAGGGAAGTTTCCCACAAAGAAGCAAAATAAGATGTAAGTTCTTCCAAATGATCTAACTTGGAAAGAAAAAATTATGAATGGTATGAGGTATCAACCATTCACAGGACAAATATTGACCTCTGCATTTGTTTAATGGAATACATTTCTGTATGCACAAAGTTCAAATTTTAGTATTCAATTCTCCAAAAACTGGAAAGAACCTCCATTGTTATCAAAATATACATCACTAAGCCAGGTAGAGCAAATACAGTATATGTCTCAATACATGACAGGTGCCTATATTCTGGTATTCTTGGAATATATAGAAACAAACCACATGCTTCACTACAGGCAGAAGGCTAACGGAGTTCATTTCCATGGCATTGATTTGCTGCCCTATCATATGTGTGGATTTTCAGTCATTAGAATATTAGCATTTTGTATGCCAATCATACAATGCATGCTTAATAGTTTTCTAATTTGCATTTAAACATTTTTGTTTTGCCCCACACCTAAAATGCCAGTATTATATGCTTTAATGTAATTAAAGTAGATTTAGGAGGCTATGATCACTTTTTTTTTCAATGCTAAATTGCAGTCCCTGGTTACTTTTTCCTCTTCCTGGAGAAAAAAGAAATTAGCAAAGAAAGAGTTAGACATTTTGTAAAGCTCCATCTTCTAAATTTAGATTGTTGTTCCAGGTTGGCAGAATATATATTAAGAGAAGCTGGTTGGAAAGAAGATGAGTGTGGTTTTAAAATAGAGAAAGAAACATCAATAACCTGTTCTATGTTTGTGAAATTACTTTGCAAGCCAAAAATGCAAATGATTTGGAAGCCCTAATAGCCTTAATAGCAAAAGTCAAAGAACACAATGAAAAAATGGGACTAAAATTAAATATAAATACAAAGAAGACTAAATAAATAACTACAGGTAGAACAGCTAGCCTTAGAACTGTCAATGAAGATAACTGAAGTGATGACTAGCTTCTGCTTTTCAGGATCAATCATCAACAGTATTGGTAACAGTAATAGGAAAAGTATTGACATTTTTTGAAGCTTCGCTATTGGAGAAGACTCCTGAGAATATTGTGGACAGACAAGAAAACAAACCAAGGGGTCATTGGACAACCCAAGGTTCTCACTCAAGGCACAAATGATGAGGTTCAAATTATATTACTTTGGATATATTGTGCAAAAACCCAGTTCTCTGGAGAAGCTTTATTGGGAAAAGTAGAAGGAAAGGAAAGGAAAAGATACTACTCAACAGCAAGATGGATCACTTCACAGTGGCAATGAATGCATTATTGGGAGACTTGAAAGCATATGTTAGGGATAGATTGTCTTGGAGAAAATTTGTTAGGAATCAAAACAACTTAATGGCACATAATCAATCATTGCTTTAAAAAGAAACATTTGCATGAAAAAGTTATACATTTACTGTAGCATCAAGATCTAGTTTACTTATGCAAAACTTGATCAAAGGTTTTGGGCTACAGTCCTGATATTATAACAGAGATTGCAGGACCTGTAGTCTTTTTCCCACCCTTTGAGGATGGGAGCATATATCTCTGGTACAAGAAACATAAATTCTTTCTTTTGGTAGTAGCTAGGATGGAGATTCTGAAAAATTGGAAATGGAACACTGAATTCTCAAATCAGAATTGAATAGATAAGAGTACAGGCAACTGAGAACTTTAATATTTAATTGAAACTGATTGAAGGGATTGTAAAACAGCACAATACCATCAATTAAAATTATGGAAGTCAACTTTCTGAATTAATTTAATTTCCACATGTCAAATTTCAACTGAAATACAAAGGAAATTGCAGCCAACAGTCTCGATTTTGTGCAGGTGCGGAAAAAAGGAGGCTATGTCAGTGGTTTCTGTAGCATATCCTGTGTTCCATCATTTTTGGCAGAAGTATTGTCCAGTAAATGAAAAGGATTTAGCAAACCTGAAATCTGTTTCTTGTCATCACAATTCCCACTGAAAGCACTGCAATATCACATTGTCCATCAATCATATGTTTTCATTGGGCTTCAACTGGTAACATTTCCCCAGTGTTAAATGATGGCTTCATTCCATTTTGCAGTTATATCTGGATTTATGCATTTTACTCCTTCTGTCTCTTGAATGTTAGCCCAAAGGAGAGGATATTGTGGGGGTGGGATAAGGGATAGGGCTATGATAAAATAATTAGGTTTAATAGATACATTTGTCTCTTTCCATATAACAATCTATATTGCAACTGCAATTCACTTTGTTTCCTCTCCCACTTGCCATGATTTTAAAAGTTTTTACAGGAATAAAATCTACATCTTGTTATTCTATATGGAAATGTGACATTCCCTTATTAAACACAGCAGTAGTATTTCATACCCTTGAGTTGTTGACTTGATCATCAATATTCAATGTTTAAATTAAAGTTTAAAATAAAAGTTTAAAATTAGCATAAAATAAACTTTAAAGTGAATAAATTCATATTCACAAATTGTTGTATTTTACTTGTTGTTATCATGCAACTGACCTGCATGAGAAACAGCTATTAGTTCTGTTCTTTCAGACTCAATGTGTCACACAGTTTATCTCTTATAAGAAAAACTACATCTGTTACTATATATGTTAACAGCAGCAAGATTACTGTATTGCCAAAAATGGAAGTACACTTCGATTCCTACTATAGAAGAATGGTTGCAAAAATTGATGGAGTTGGCTGAAATGGCAAAATTGACTATTATGCTTAAAGAACACAAGTACTTTTGTTTCCACATGGAAACCGCTTCTGAATTTCGTGCTTGATGTGGAAAAGAATGAAACTTTGATTCTGGGTTTTACAGATTAGATTGATAGACTTTTTTAGAAATGACTGGTTCATGCTATTATGGTAAAACAAAAAGTTGTGATTTGTTGTTAATGCCTTATTCTACTGTAACAGATAGAGTTGGATGTCAATGCTTCTTTTTCTTGCCCTACCCTTCCTGATTTTTCTTTGCTCTTTCCCCTTCCCCCTCCTTGTCCTCTTATTTGCTTTTGTATTTTGTATTGTATAATACTTTATAACCCAATAAAAATCTATTTTAAAAAAACACTACATCTTATATTTCCTCTATCATGGAAATGAATATGTTCCCTGTCCACAAAAGACCAGTTACACGGTTTGGAGGTATTACTAGATAATCTTTATCATCAAAAGTAGCTTTCATAAGATAGATATTCAACTGCTTTGCCAAATGTGACTACTTCTAACAAAGATATTTTAGCCATGATGATCCATGTTTACATTTTGACCCTACTTTGTTTTATTTCTGGGTACATCTACCACATGGCCCTGCCAATGTATATCTGTACATACAGATTCCTGTAACCTATTAAGGTTTCTAAGACAATAGAAGAATCTATGTTTGGCTAGTTATAGAGACTCAAATGAATTTCTGCTCTGTCAGTGAAAGAAATAAAAATAATGAGATAACTATCTTTCTAGTTTGGTTCTATTAATTAGCAACTGCATAGGGTATCACATGAGAAATTCTTGGTATTTTAGGTCAATTGGTGTTTCTGTAATATCTTGCATACTTCTACAGAGTTCTGATCAAGGGTACATAAGTAATCCAGGTGAAAACTTTTCACATGAATGCATTCAATTCTAAATAAAGGCCGAGTTTCCTGTTCAGCTTTTCAAACACTCATCCAAACAAGATTCATGCATACTAATATTTGATATATCTTAACAAGAATGAAGATACCAGACCTATAGCTAGAATGCACAGCAATTTCTGCTGTGATTTAAATGCAGAATTTCGGAGTTTTCTGCCAATAAACCAATGGGCCTGTCATATCTGCAAATAAGAATTTCTAAACGTGTGCCCAGTTTTTAGCAGCAGTGTTTCTTTTTAATTATTATTTCAAACCAAGAATGCACCTTTATAGCAGAATTCAGTTTGTAGGCATATTATCTCGGTGCCTAGAAACCTATTCTTAGGCTTTTAAGAAGAGCAGTTTCAGTGCAAACATTTGGAACAAAGAAGTTGCAAAGAAGTTGCAAAAAAATAAATGTTTTTCAGACAAGAAATAAACTCTATTTCATTTCAAAGGGGGTTTTTTTCGTCAAAGAGGCTTCCCTGTCTGGCTCAGTCATTTTCATGCAATAGTTTCTTGTGAAATCACAATGTGTCATAAAAACTTAAAGTATTGCCTGAAATACTGGTTTTTCAGAGTATAAGACGAAAATATAAAGGGGCGTGAAAATTTAGGTGCATCTTATACACCGAATGTAGCCCCGCCCACCCACTGGCCCCCAACCTTTGGCCTCTGCCTCTCAGCAGTTACCTCCTTGCACCAAAGAGCAAGAAGAAACAGCTCCTTTCGGCTTCAGCACAGCCTAATTAGCACAAGCTGATTGGATCAGCCTCCCAACTCTCAGCTGATCTGCTGTCAGCTGTTTTGCGTGGGTCTCGGCTACTTGCTGCAAAGAGGTAAATTGCTGGAGCAGGTTTTTTTTCCTTGTGCTAATCAAGCTGAAAATGAAACTGAAAGTAAAGCAGGCTGTTTGCTGCAATGAGGCAAAATTGCTGGGAGGCAGAGGCAGATTTCTTTTTCTTGTTTTCCTCACCAAAAAAGGTAGGTGCGTCTTATAGTCTGGTGCGTTTCATACTCCAAAAAATAGGGTAGCCTTTGACCTTGTAATTTTGGGATCGATAGTTAAGGTTTAGGGGAGAATATTACAAAAGTTATTTAACAATATATCTAATTAAAAAAAAGAATATGAAAATTACAATCAAATTATTCAATAATTAAAAGAGGACATGTAATAGTGTAAATAATTATTATTAGAAATAATTATTATTAGAAATTAAGGCTTTCTTTCTCTACCTTTCCTGTCCTGTCCTGTTCTGTTCTGTCCTGTCCTGTCTATTGCCTTTAGATCAGTCTTGATTTCTATTGAGTGCCTGAACAAGTCCATGTAGTTTTCTAGAGAAGGTATTTTAGAAGTGGTTTGCCATTTCATGATTCTTTGAGCTGATAAACCCCAAGATCACCCACCTGACTTTGTGCCCAAGGACTAGAACTCATGGTCTTCCACTTTGTAGTGTTATGTTAACCCCAACACCAAACTGGCTCTCTTGATATGCTATTACAACAAAGTTATATCTTTTTCTTCAAATTTAATGTGAATTTTAGAATGACTTTTTTGGACCAGAAAAGCTGTTTAGTGATGAGACAATGATTTTTATATACCATTATACCATTTCTTTCATATAACTGTCTCTACTGGAGAGAAAAGTTGATGAGTGAAGTTGCATGAATGTGTATTACACCTGTGGTCCACCACCAGCCCGCGGAGCTGGCAGCAGAGTCGGACAGTGAGGAGGTTGGGGAGGAACATGGGCCATTCCTGGAGTCTGGGGAAGGCTCGGATGAGGGCTCTGCATCAGAGGCAGGGAAAGGGCCATCTGGGAGGTATGTGCTGCCTCCAGAGCCTCCAGAGTCAGACCTCAGAGAGGCAGAGGAACAGGGGGAGCCTGTTCCCAGTGCGCGCATGCGCAGAGCTGCCAGAAGGCAAAAACAGCTAAAACAAAAGAGATGACTGGGGAGTAGGGCTTGGATATGATTGGCCCCTCCCATAAGACTTAAAAAAGGAGCAAAGGCACATGGGCCTTTGCAGGAAGCAACATTGTTAATTCTGTTCAGTTTAAAGCCTGAAGCTCTGTTTGATTCTGGACTCTGTGTGGCTTTGCCAATTAGGTCTTTGGCAAATTTTTTTAATGTCAAAGGAGATAAAGGTAGGTGATTATCAGCCTTATCCCGAAGGACTCTTTACAACTATTTGGAACTCATCTGTGAATGTTTTTGGGACTATTGGTGTGTTTTACTGACTCAGAAAGCCTAGGTCAGAACAACACCATGGGATGGGGGCGGAGCTGACCTGAGAGAAAGGAAGTGAAAATCCAGAGATGGGTCATTTTCACCTTTAATCCAAGATGGGAAGAAGGGACCCAGCTAGCATTTTCAGGGTACATTTCCACTCAAAAGTCAAGATGGGAAGGAGGGGGTTGTCACTCATTGGCAAAGCCCTGGTCTCTGGGGAAGGACTGGGCAGAAGATCCTAACAAACATTCTTTCCCCAATGGAAAAGCAGTCGGTATTTGGCTGAGCAGATCTAACAGAAAGTCAAGCCTATTATTCCTTTCATTCTCCTTTGATGAGCCCAGAAAAGGAGAAGGAAGTAGGAGAGCTAGAGGAGGGAGGTCTTTGGAAGGAAGAAATAGGAGGAAACCTGACACCAGGTGAACACTGGGATTGTGTTATATACAGGTAGTCCTCACCTTACAACAGTTCATTTATTGACCATTTAAAATTACAACAGCACTACAAAAAGTGACTTATGACCATTCTCACACTTATGTCTGTTGCAGCATCCCCGTGGTCACATGATCAAAATTCAGTTGTTTGGCAACCGGTTCATATTTATGACAGTTGCAGTCTCCTGTTTCAGGTGATCACCTTTTGCAACCTTCTGACAAGAATAGACAAAGCTAGATTCACTTAATGTATTACTAACTTAACAACTGCAGTGGTTCACTTAACAACTGAGGCAAGAAAGGTTGTAAAATGGGGCAAAACTCACTAAACAACTGTCTCGCTTAGCAACAGAAATTTGGAGCTCAGTTGTGGTTGTAAACTGAGGACTCCCTGTATTCCTATTGTAAATAATTATTACAAATGGCTTCACAGCAAATAGTAAACACAGCATTATAAAAAACCCTCCACTGTCTTGTTTCTCTGTGTCAATTGCCACTCTTTCAAACCAAAATACATCTCTGGTTCAAAAAGAACTTCATCACACTGTGACATAGTTAATAGGTCAAGTTTGTAACTTTTAAACAATACTTTTACTTAGTAAAATCTAATCCTAATAAGCATAACAGTTTGATAGAAAAAGAGGAAAAATAATGGCCTTCAAAAACTTTCAGGAAAAGTGAAATCCCAAGAAATAAAATGGAATATTCCACTCCTTCCCTCTTTGTCTATATACATTTATAACATAAGAGTGCTATCTTGTGGCTACTTACCAAATTCATGGGGCATGTCACAATACAGGTGTTGCTTATCCCAACACACACAACATATTAAATCAATTCCAAGCATGCCACATTTCAACTTAGCATGATGTGTGGTCCTATCTACAGTTCTCCCTCTACTGTCTACTCTTTGGAGAATTCTGGGAGTTGAAGTTCAGTTAGACTTAGACTTTGAACTTAGAATAACTTTATTGTCACTTTGAATGTACACCAATTGGCATACATTAAAATGAAATTCCATTGCATACAGATCTCAAAAGGTCTTCACCTCTAATATACACTATATAAATATGACAAGATAAATAAATACATACATACATATAGACATACATACATACATACATACATACTACATACATAGATAATTATGCATATACCCACATATATTATGTGACACGGAAAAATAACACAGTCTAGTTCAGATATATACATGTACATGGCGAAAGAAACAAATCTTGCTAGTTTACCAGATGCAAGGTAACAAGACACTTCTTAAAGTTACCAAATCACTGCTCTAATATGCTATTATTGTCTCTGTAGCAGAAAGAATCTGAGGTCCATAGGAACCTGGGGCCCCAATAGAATCCTTCACGTGTGGAACAAATCTGCCTTGGTATTTTGGGTAAGGGAAAGGGAAGGGAAATAGTAACAAGGTTACTGCAGGAATATACTCTAGCAAGTTTCCTATCAATGTACATTATAGCAAAAGCAGTGCAGAAAGTTAACATAACTTTACTGCATAAAAGGTTAATATAGCAAAACAGCAACTCCACATCCCCATGAGAAGCCAAAGAATGTGATTGCCCCATTAATCACAGTTTTACACTTCATCACACTATAGTATAAAATATTGAGCTCTAGTAGCCTCAATCATTCACGTACCGTCATGCTGGTCAGGAAACTATAGAAATCTCTCATACACTAAACAACTTGAATGCTCTCTTTGGATGCTAAAAGTAACTCCTCTAAGTCATTGTCCAAGTACAGTCTCAGGACACTGTGAAGGTAATTTTAGTGTGGCTGTGGTGTTGTGTACAAAAACACATCAGAGACTTGGTGTGACAGTCTGTCCAGTGGTGGGTTTCAAAAATTTTAATACCGGTTCTGTGGGTGTGGCTTGGTGGGCGTGGCATGTCTTGGTGGGCGTGGCATGTCTTGGTGGGCATGGCAGGGGAAGGATACTGCAAAATCCCCATTTCTTCCCAATCAGTTGGGACTCGGGAGGCAGAGAATAGATGTGGCCGGGGCCAGTCAGAGGTGGTATTTACCGGTTCTCCGAACTACTCAAAATTTCTGCTACCGGTTTTCCAGAACTGGTCAGAACCTGCTGAAACCTTCCTCTGAGTCTGTCCCATGTCACAATAGTGTTTATATTTTATATAAATCCTGAAGAGACAGTAGAACAGAAAATGCTATACTTAGGATTAATTAAGTCAAAAAGAAAAAAATAACTAGTACAAGGATTTCAACAATTTCAGTTTATATATTCATACTATATAATAGAGGGTTCTAGATTGGTTTTATAGAAATTATCAAGGGAAATCTTCTACCTCATTAGTTGCATTAATTTCATTCATTCATATGATGATTGAGAAATTCAATGTCAGATTTCTCAGAATTCTGTAACAGTACAAAAATTCTTATAGCAAGGGGAATTTATTATAAAATTAATGCAAAAAAGCTATTTTCCTTTAGAAAACTGACTTTGAAAAAGTGTGCCTGCTAAGAAAAATGCATACCAAATGTATACAAGAAAAATACATACAATCTTTGCAGTCAAACTTTTCAAAGGTGTAAATTTCTGAACTTTATAAAGAATAGGTTGAAAGTATCAATAAAATGAAACATTGATAAAAAACAAAAGGGATAGGATAACCTCTTTGCATTTAATGAATAATATTTTTCTCCATATGGATACAGCAGATGTGATTGTTATCATTGCTATATCTTTGGTATACTGCTACATGCAAACTTGTATGGAAAAGCAATACTAGTCAACATATGATAACCCCAAATCTTATGAACTATCTAGATCAGGGGTGTCAAACTCAAGGCCCACGGGCTGGATTCAGCCCGCAGGGCTGCCCTGGAAACAGCGAAGGACCAGCCTGCGGTGCCTCTGCCATTGAAAATGTGCTGCAGAGCCCTCCCAGGCTATGTTTTTATCTGCGACAGCCCCCTGCAGCCCTCTGCCAGTGAAAACGGAGCCGGTGGGGGGCATTTTCACTGGCAGAGGTCTAGCAAAACAAACTAAAAGCAAAACAAAACAAAAGGAGAAATGTTTCCCCTTTTGCATTTGAGCATCCAAGAACGAACAGAAAAGGATAAAGAGAAAAGAAAAAGAAGAAAAGATAGGAAGAGAGCAAGGAACAAAAAAGAAAGAAAGAGGGGAAGGAAGGAAGGAAGGAAGGAAGGCAGGAAGGAAGGAAGGA
>JANHZT010007463.1:37914-57223 GCA_032468215.1 Stegonotus admiraltiensis | reverse complement strand
TATCTTGACTGTTCACCGCCCTGAGTCCTTCGGGAGAATGGCGGTATATAAATCAAATTAAATAAATAAATAAATAAGTAAACTATGATAGAAATGGTCCTGAAATATGCTTCACATTGTTTAAGTTGGTTCCAAGATTGCTGCAGTATCGTGGCGTCTATATCAGACATTTATTTATTCATTCACTCACCATTATTCAAACTCTGGGATGTATTCAATTAAGTGTTATCTTTGTCAGTGATTCTGCTAACTGAGGTGTTCAACTTTTGATCTGAGTTCCTTGTTTATTTTTTAAAATGTAAGTAACTCATATGTGACTTGATTTTAAAAATGTGAAAAAATTAAATTAAATCTTATATGTGCGTATGCATGTTTGGGTATGTGTGTTTGTGTGTGAGAGAGATCTTGTTAAAATGTATCATAATTTCAAAGTAGAGATCTATCTGAAGAATGCAATATAGTCAAAATATAATGCAAATATCAGTTTTATCTCAAGCTTCAATTAACCTTTTGTGAGTGATATTTTGATGAAAATGCTCATCATTGTGCATTCTGCATAATTTTGCCCTTAATAATTGCTTTCTCCCACCTAACACACAAACAAAGTATTTGTATGAAATCAAGCTTCCATTAACCTTTGCTGAGTGACGTTTTGAATAGGTTGCACTTGGATTTCTTTGCATTTTCTTTCCTAATTATTTCTCTTTTTTAAGCTCAGAATAATTTTCAAGGATACTGCTGAGCACAATTGAAGACTTTGAGATAGTGAAAAATTAGCTTGACCTTTGTTACCTCAATTAATCAATACTGTTAACTCTACAGCTTCATCTTCTAAGCTCAGTGGCTCTGCAAAGCATGAATACAGACTGATTTCTGATGAATATTTACTATTGAGCAGACCATCAATCTGTATTTCTGCTTTGATAGCGGTACTGAAAAAGGACAACACATATTCGTTTCTTAGTCCCAGTGATGAATGGTGAAAAACGATATAAATCCAAGGATTGCGAATTCTTCTGATTGCTACAAGATATGAGATTAAGTTGTATCAATTAGAACAAAGAATGTGAATCCATCCTCAGCTGGCTGACCTTCTCTGACTTTCAAAATAGGGTAGGTTATGTCTAGCTAATACCTGGCTGAAAAAAAACCTGAAAATACCACAATATATTATGATTTTTTTAAAAAAAAAAACCAAAAATGGCAAATTACTTTTATACGTCTGCTGAATAAACTTCACACATACATCCATGAAGTCACCATTAGTTGAGTTCAACTTGAACAAGATTTTACTTGCATGTGGGTCCATAAGTGTAATAATATGTGGAGATTACCTTGTAGAGGGGAAAGAGTCAAAGCCTAGGCCCTTGATGGCAAACCTATGGCACGCATGCCACAGGTGGCATGCGCAGCCATATCACTGGGCACGCGAGTGTTGTCCTAGCTCAGCTCCAGCGCACATGTGCGTGCCGGCCAGCTGATTTTCAGGCCTTCCGGGCCCACAGGAAGTCAGGAAACAGGCTGTTTCCAGCCTCTGGAGGGCCTCCGGGGTGGGAGGCCATTTTCACCCTCCCCAGGCTCCTAGAAAGGCTCTGGAGCCTGGGGAGGGCGAAAAATGGGCCTTCCGGTCCCACTGTGCCATCGCTTGTCAACAGTGGGGGTCACGTGGGGGGTCGTGTGCACGTACACAGTGGGAGCATTGAATTATGGGTGTGGGCACACATGCACGTGATCCCCCCTGCTACTCCCACTTTTGGCACATGACGGCAAAAAGGTTAGCCATCCCTGGCCTGGGCAATGTTTGATAAACAAAATCTGAGTAGGGACAAGAAAATGTCTCAGAAGGGACCCACCTTAGTTTTTAGGAGAGTAAAAGTAAGAGAGAGGAAAGGTACATTCAGAATTGCTAGACCCTGTTACTGTAACATTACAGTAGCCTGGTTGGTTCTTCTTGTCTGGATTATCTCAAAGGGCTGACAATAAGTTGTGTCAAATGTTTACCAAGGCTGAAGCAGCATAAACAAAATGAGTGTAGCACAATTGTGTGGATGTCCGCTACTGACTGAAGTCCACAGAATCTTTCTGCTTCCATCAACATAAATTTGTTCTGTTCCTTTTGGGTGTTCATGCAAAGTGACGCACAAAAGGCAGGACTTGGCTTGCGATGCCACAACACTACTTTCACCAGGTTGACCACCTTGCTTTCCACCCCATTTCCATGTGGGCATCACTGTCGCTACTATGGCCCATTTCTGATCCTATGCCAGGAGATCATTTTTAAGAAGTCACATTTTATTTCAAAGATGTAGCTCTGTAGGAAACATGCCTGCCAAATAAGAGATAGAGTACACAGAACAAAGCTTTAAGTGAGAAGCAAGGATTTATCTTTAAACAAGAGCAATGTGTAAATAATTCTTCTACACTATATATTATCCAAGCATACAGGTATAGGAAAAAGTCATTAATTTAAGACAACACTAAATTATTTATCATTGACTAGACAACATGTGATCCATTGTCATCATTTTCAGAGATATTTCTTTACTCAGAGAAGCAGAATGAACACAGCAGGCAAAACAAGTGGTTAAAATGGGAGCCACTCCCAACTTTCTGCTAGGTTTCCCTTTGGAAGAAGCTGGCAGGGAGAGTTGGAAAAGACAATTAAAGGAGCGTGGCCAATCACAACAGCACGGTAGTATTGAAGTGACGACAAGTTTGCCAAATTTCAATCCCATGGGAGTCATAGTTTCCAGATTTTGGGTGCATTCTGTAAATTAGCCCATTTAATACATGTTTCTTCAAAATTGTTGCCCTATGATATACTATTTTGCCCAACTGAAGGTTACAAACAATCAAACAGAGATAAGAATTTCAGTAATATATAGATAAATTCCTCCAGGGAGAAAAAAATATATTTCTGACAGTGAAATGCAGATTAAACCAAAGAAAGACCATTTATGATTCTATGTGTCATTAAACCATACAGGCTACTGAGGAAAAGATGTTTTAAATGACAGAATCTCAAGACATTTAATATTACTTGTAATGTCCGTTATACCCACTTATGTTTTGACAGTTATTGTTCATTTTTTTCTAAAATGAAGGCAAATTTTAAAATTACGTATATCATTTTAATTGGGACAGGCCATTTCCACTCCAGTATCGTCAATGTGAACTTGTAGAAAAGCTCAATAGAAGAACTAAAAACCAAAAAGAGCTATGATACTGTATTAGTAAAACTGTGATGGATGATTTACGGCAGCATTGGTGATGAACAAACAATGTTCTAAGCAACCAAAGTAAGATAGTGGGAAACAAGAACAGGTGGAGAGAGGTGACAGGTGTTAACACAAGTTTTAAGGTGAATTTGGATAGGAGTTCAAGAGTTCTGATAACCGTATATTTAACTCTTTTTATTTGTCCTCTTCCTCCTCTGCAATATTTAAGATGTTTTATGTAAATATTAGTAATTTCATTTACCCAAAAGAAGGTATGATCCCCAAATGTCGCCAAAATACTATAAAAACAATGAAACAAACCATTTAGGAAAAAGGATTTGAGCAGGGGCTTACATCCTAATAAGGAAAGTTCAGTTATATACAGTCAGACAAAATATATAAAACAAGAAAGAAAGGAGACTGCAAAAGAAGAGCAACAAATAGTGTAACAAAGGTGTTGATAGCCACCCAGAGTCCCTTTATAGGGGAGATGGGTGGCATAAAAAAATTAATAAATAAATATTAGCTGTCAGTGCCCTGAACTGAAGAACACCAATGGATAATATACTTGTCCACTACAAAATTTTGCATTGAGAGGATGGAGGGAGGAGGGGGGAGGGGGAGAAGGAGAAGGAGAAGGAGAAGAAGAAGAATGATGTTCATTTTCATACACTCATTTTCATACGAAGATCAGAGTGCAGGCCAACTTCCATGGCTTCAGTTGCAGCAAGCCATCCTATCCTATTTCTGTAAATGTAATATAGCTTTTGTTGTAATTATTATCCTGCATGCAAGAAGTCTGTAGTGACCTCATAAGCTATATATTATATGTTGCCTTCTGCATCAATATATTACAATCAGTACAGGTGAATTATTTCATCCTTGGTCCAAAATTCATGGTCTACTGAATCTTATTAACTAATTCCATTAGCCACTATTGGTTCTTAAAATTGTTCTTCCAGGCTCTGTGTCTGTGTCTGTGCGTGTGCGTTTATAAATATTTGCTAGACTCTTGTCTTACCAAACACAAATCAACTGAATTTCATTAATTTAACATTTCAAGTAACAGCTACTGTATATGCATCATTTTAATGTCACTGAAGGTGTTCATCAGGAGCTTTACGATGCATACAAACTGTCATCTTTCACCTACTACATTTAAACCAACTATTCAGTCACCTGACTGTGGGAAATTTACTCCTCATTCTTCATCAAGTCATCATTCTGCTTTGTCTGACATACCTTAATGAGTTTCTGGCATATTTATCTTTTCACAGTGCATAACATCAGAACCAGCAGTACAGTTTTTCAATCCAGGGATGAGCAAAGAAGTTACCCTTTACTTTACTCCTGGAGGAAATCCCCTCAAAGAAATGAGATCTGGCTCTCAGCCTACTTGGATAGGTAGAGAGTCTCCAAAGTTCCTCTCCAGATACAAAGCACAGGATCAGATTATACCCATAGAAAACTCTGCCTACTCAAATTTCAGCTGTGTTGTTCGGTTGGAATTTCCCCTCATAGGCGTACACAGAATTGTATTATATAACATTGGGTAAGCTATCTTTATTCTTTTGTCTAATTCAACGTGCCTCCACCATTGAGTTACTTTTTCTTTTTTCTGTGTCCATCAAGATTTATTGTCCCCTGAACTAAATAACTGAGGCAATTGATTGAACATTTGTCTTGATCATTATTAACCTTGTAGAATACTGCATTTTATGTCACTATCAATATCTCCTTAACAGGCTGCAGTAACAGTAGAAGTAATCAGTTTGAGTAGCCTGAACAATGAATAGCCTGGATTGATCTTCTCCAACCTGGGGTCCTCCAGATGAGGTGAATTGCGACCACTATAGTTCCTATGCTGGTTGGGAATTGTTGGAATTGGAGTGAAACTCTTGTGGAAGGCATTAGGTTGGAGACTACTGGGCTGAAATATAGAAAAAACTTTGGAGTGATGAGGTGAGAGGGATACAGTAATCTGGACTACATAAAATACAAATGATGCTTGGCTGATCTTAGACGGTATCAAAAATGGAAAGACAAGATTGTGATTAGGCTACAATTTAAATTCTAAAGGCTGCTCTTAAGATCGAGAAGCACAAAAATACACTTATAAGAGGAGCAAGAATCCAATACCGTAATCCTTGACTCATGACCACAATTCAGCCCAAAATTTCTGTTGCAAAGTGAGACAGTTGTAAGGTGAGTTTTGCCCATTTTATGACCTTTCTCACCACAGGTTAAGTGACTCTGGCTTTCCCATTGACTTTGCTTATAAGAAGGTCGCAAAAGGTAAATCACATGACCTTTTGTACAACCATCATAAATATGAGCCAGCTGCCAAGCAGTTGAATTTTGATCATGTGGTCTTGGGGATGCCGCAAAAGTTTCAAGTGTGAAAAAGGATGATAAGTCACATTTTTCAGTGGTATTGTAACTTCAAACAGTCACTAAATGAACTATTGTAAGTCAAGGACTACCTGTATTATTATTTATTATTTAAACAATAATATGTAAATGGATTTTTCGCTTATGATTTCAACTGGGGGAAGAGGGAGGGAATGGCATTGTTCTAATATATTAGGAACCATGATTAACTTAAGGTGAAATATGATCTCACTAGTTTTCCCTAAGATTAGTTTCCCTGATATTTACTTAGCTCAGTGTTTCTCAAACTTGGCAGCTTAAAGATGGATCAGGGGTGAAATCCAGCAGGTTCTGACAGGTTCTGGAGAACCAGTAGTGGGAATTTGGAGTAGTTCGGAGAACTGACAAATACCACTGCTTGGCTGGCCCCAGAGTGGGGTGGAAATGGGGATTTTGCAGTATCCTTCCCCTGGAGTGGGGTGGGAATGGAGATTTTGCAGTATCCTTCCCCTGCTATGCCTACCAAGCCACGCCCACCAAGCCACACCATGCCCACCAAGCCATGCCCACAGAACCAGTAGTAAAAAAATTGAATTTCACCACTGAGATGGATGGCCTAAGTCCCAGAATTCTTCAGCCAGCAAGGCTGGCTGGGGAATTCTAGGAGTTGAAATCCATTCATCTTAGAATTGTCAAAGTCAAGAAATACTGACTTAACCTAGAACGTGCAGAAATGGATAACTTAACACTTACAATTAAGGAAAAGAAAGAAACTGAATACTTTTTGACTTGGGGATTTATTTTATCAATGATTAGCTGACAAAAATAGACATTAGAAACATGGAAATATAAGAAAAGGACCAATGAAAAAAGGGAGGATTGTTAAAATGGATAAGCAAGTAACACTATTGTTATGATTATTATTATTATAGAATGAATATCAATGTAATGAACATTGTTGTAAACACTTTGATGATTATTTCCTAAAACTATTTGTAACCAGACAGCACACTGTTTAACCAAAAATGGAATTTTTATATGTTATAAAATAAAAAAAAACTTTATGCAAAACAAAAGAAGAAATACTGACTTAACCTAACTCTCACAATCAGGTACGAGGGTTATATAGCAATTTTCCTCTGTTCCAGGGTGTCTCCCTACTGTTGACTTCAAGAATGATCCTGGTGTTTTAAAACTAATTGTTGAAGTTCATCCTAAACAATGATTTTTGGTTCTGACAATGAATACTGCTGCTTGATCAAAATTTGTGGCTGGTTAATGAAGTATCTTTGAAACACTCCTTTGTCCCTAGGCCTAACCTGCATGCCTTATTCCAGCACGATTCTTGAAAATATGCAAATTCCTCAACTCTGACTCTGCTTCCAACCATAACCAGTTTTACCTAACCAACTTCCTTCTATTATGCTTTTTAAACAGTCAACTTCAAGACTGACTATAGTAGCAACTGTATCTAAGGCAGCCTCCCATCTAATACCTAGTACTGTCACAATGTCCTGGCTCCATCCATCGACCAAAGAAGGAATAGCTACAATGAACTTTCCACTCCATTCCCTCCTAGAGTAATCTGAACCTGGAGAACCAGGGGGACAAGGGATTTGGCTCAGGGATGCCTCAGCCAAGAGAAAGGCATTCATGTAGCATTATGTGATTCCTATGCTGAAAAATTTCAACTGCATTTGGAGTCTGGACTCCTGAGATTTAGAAATTACTCTAACCTTCCTCCCCTCCCCAGGGCTTTATGAAGCTGGAAAGACCATTCCTTCAAGTTGCAGTTCCAAATTTAAATTATGGTGGTGCTGGAGTTAGATAACTTTGCAAAATGTATATGTGTGTATATAGTGAATATATACAGAAATGCACAGGTGCGCACATCCCATTGTGAGCTTTATTGCTGTTTGCTTGAGCTGTGCTCAAATATAAGCATATACTACTATTTGCACTGACAACTAACTGCCTGATTCAATGTGTTGATGGTGATTTTTCAAGCTGTAAAAAGTAGGCCTGACTGTCTGTAACACAACCTATCCCATTATATGCCTGAGCACTCAAATAAGCAGGAGACGCCCTCTTGCCAGAGGTTCATCAAAATAAGCCTTCTCTTTGTAGCTCCAAAAGGGAGTAGAATGCTTTCTCTAGAGCAAAATCTTGGCCTCATTCTCCCAATATGGGTAAACTTCAAGAGTTCATTTTAATTGCCACTTTAATGTTTTACTTTTATCTGAATTTAATTATACTGTTCCTATTTTATATTCTTCTACTACTATAACTGCCCTAGTTCTCAAATTGATAGAAAGATGGGATACAAATCAAATAAATAAATAAATTTCTGTCTGTCAATGGATTGCATTGCATTGTTACCTATTATCATTACTGATGTGTAATACATAATAATTGTTCATTATTGCCTGTTATTATTTCCAAGTGTAAATCAGGACAATTGTAGATTCATAATTCTCATAATTCTTATTTAAAATGTTTATGGCTACTCTCTCCACTCTGGATGGCTTTTGATCTAGTGACTGGTTGATCAATATGTACAGAGGCGGGGCACAATAGGATGTCCCCCCACATTTAATCCTCACAACAACTTTTGTTGGACTGAGAAGTAGTAAGGACTCCAAAATTGTCTAGAAGAGGTATAAAACTGGATCTCCCCAGTTCCAGATTATTTCCTTAATCTAGGCCAGGGTTATCAAATTCCCGGCCCATGGGTCGGATGCATCACGTGCTGGCCATGCCCACACCAAATCTAGCAAAGGGGGAAAAAGTCACGATATGACACATAACGCCACCATGAAGCTGCGAGTTTGACACCCCTGATCTAGGCTCTCTTTTAGCCATATTGTGAATATTGGGCAAAGATTTTTATAGCAACTTCTTTTTGCTATTGTTTTAACAGTGAAAATTCAGAATATACATTTTATATACAACTATATTTATATACAACTATTGTTTGTTTAATTTATATTGCCGCCTATTCGCCCATGGTGACTCAAGGTGGCTTACAGAATATAAAACCACATTTAAAATAATAAAAATAATAAAAATAATCAAATAAATTAATATAGTATAATAAAATCACCCACACCCATCCACCTCCCATGTGACAGCAGATCATACAAGCCGTTTAATGGGATCCATCTCGTTCTGGGTTCCCCAGGCCCACTGGCAGAACCAGGTCTTCAGTGCCTTCTAAAAGAGTATTAGAGTGGAGACCATTCTAATCTCTGGAGGAATGATGTTCCAAAGAGCAGGAGCCACCATGGAGAAGGCCCTTCTTCTGGGTCCCACCAAGTGTATCTCCCTTGAGGATGGGACCCGCAACATTTCCTGCCTCCCCGCTCTGATGGGTCAGGTGGATGTAACTGGCAAGATCCCTCAGATAACCTGGTCTCAAGTCATGAAGGGCTTTAAAGGAGACAACCAGCACCTTGAATTGCATCCAGAAGCAAATCAGCAGCCAATGCAGCTCCCACAGGAGAGGTGATACCTGTGCACACCGGGGTCTGCACAAAACTATGTGGGGTGCTGCATTTTGGACCAACTGGAGCTTCTGGATGCTCTTCAAGGGTAGCCCCATGTACAGCGTGTTGCAATAGTCAAGACGGGAAGTTACTAGGGCATGAGTTATTGTAAGTAGGGATTGTTGGTTCAGGAAAGGGCATAACTGGTGCACAACCTACAGTGCGCAAAGGCCCTCCTGGCCACGACCGCCACCTGCTCTTTGAGCAGGAGTTGTGAGTCCAGGAGAACCCCCAGATTACACATATTAATTATATTGGATGGTAGTGCCCCCCATCCAATATAATTTAATAATATATTAAATATTATATTCCCTTCAAAATTATCATTGTTCCCCTCTTGCATATAATAAATGTAGCAGAATTGCTGCTTAGGACGGTACATAGAAAATTATGTGATTTTATTGATTTTACAAGGAAAAGTGCAAGGAACTGTCTGATGTCTTACAGCTAGAACGGAAATCACTAATGGAACATTAGGAGCAGTCAAAAATCATACATAATGTAACATGGTACATGCAATAGAATGCTCAAGCATGATAATTTAGTCGTGGGAAAATAGCCTTTGAAGTGGTCCCTCATGGATTCCTTCGTAACTCCCAATAGGATCCAGATGCATTCCAAAAATGCACTTTAAAACCATGATCTGAAATTAGACCCTCGTTTCCAATCATTATGGTTCATTACAATGACATTCCACTGTTATAATTTTTTTATAAGGTTAAAAAAAATCATTTCTTTGATGCACCTTTATTATGTTCAACATTCATCCTGTAATATTTGAACTCTCCATTTAACAAAAGACATTTCAGTATTCTTTACTGCATAGTACTATGAATAATTAAGCTTATCTTTATTGCTTTGATTTAGCTCAGAATAGAAGACATTTGGATTATTTTATATGGGGTCATACAATGTAGATTTTTCTTTAACAGCTACTTTTAGGTCATGGCTGAAATCCGACAAAGTAATTTTGTGTTTACCACAGTTTTCAAGTAAAATGAAAATAATTATATTAGGCTTATATCCTGCCAGCTCTTAACTCTGAGTGAATCACAATATATTCCTAAAATGATAGCAATTGTGTTGGAATACAAAATGCATGTATTGCAACACCCCCATTCAACAGCTACTCCTTATATTTGTCCCATTTTGGATCTCAGTTCTGTAAATCTTGTAAGCTGTTTTGTGTAGCCCTATGGAATAGACAGTGCACGGTCCACATATGCTTTTCTGCTTGTTTTGTAGGGCTATATACAAAATTTCTAACAAATTGCCTGTGAGTGTGTGCATGCATTAATGCGCTTATCTGTTTCTTATAGATATTCAATTAAATAACAGTTTGGGAGACCCACAATTTGAGGGTGGAGGGCACCTAGGGAAAGGATTAGCAGATGGAAGAAGGACATTTTTGATCTGTTTGTTTCTTCCCTGAAACTGGACTTTTGAAGAAAAAACTTTTCTGTAAAAAAAGTATTAACAAACAAAAATGTGTGGATATATAGCAAAGGATTTAGTATTCTTTCTCTGGTTGCGTTTCCAATTATTTCTGCCTTTAGGTGTAAAGAACACTAGAATAGCCAAATAGTTTGGATATTATAAACAGAGGCATAGTTTAAAAAAAACACACCTTGTTTTCATTAAGTCCGTTAAATATGTCTGGAACAACTGAACAATCAGGTGCATTCAAAAGTTACTTTCTCTCCTATTGACTTCTAATGACTTGGGGACAGATCATTCACCTACTGCAGGGGTAGGCAACTGTGACCCTTTTATGACCTGTAGACTTCAATTCCTAGAATTCCTGAGGCAGCATGGCTGACTCAGGAATACTTGGAGAGGAAGTGTACAGGTCATAAAAGGGGCAGAGTTGCCTACTCCTGCCCTATTGACTCAGTGCTACGCAGCATGCATGCTCTTATAGTTCTCCTTTGGTGCTTATTAGGCTTTCTGCCTCATCTGACTTTATTCATTTTGCTCTGAATATTAAATTGAAAACTGCTGTGCTGCAGAGCAAAGAAACAGATCTCAATAATTATCTTTATTAGCATAATTTCTCTGGACCCCACAAAGCTCCTAATGAAATGTTGCTAAAGTGTTTAAGTTGTCTTCTGATAAACTGGTCTTTTGCATCAGCCATTTTGTGCATCAGCCGGTTTAATTTGGCAGCCATTTCATGAATGTAATCCAAACATGCCAAATTCAAATTTCAAATTTCAAATCTTTATTGTCAGTGCACAACCTATGTACAATGAGATTGGTTGAGCTCTCTCAGTGCACGTCCCCCAACACAGTACAACTCACAGTGAAGACAGAAAATCCCTAACCCAATAAATCATATTAACAAAACACCCAGTCCTATTGCACCAGTGTGAACATGTTACACATTGCACTGGCCCTGCAAGCCCATCATACTATGTAGTTATGATGTTATTTTGCATACCACCCCAGAAGGTTTATCTTAAGAACCCAACCAAATAACTTGTTCATTTCTCTGTTTCTATACATAAGGAGGATCAACATGCAAAGGAGAGCAGCCTAAAATTTGCCAGTTCAAGTGGTGACAGGATTACACTTTGAACATTTCTGAAAAAGGCACTTCCAATTAGTGTTGTACACCTAACTCTCACAAAATGAAGTAGCACCTTACTTCTAATCAATGAAGCAAAGTTACCCATTGCAGATATTTCCTAAGACAAGAATGATCTGAGTTGCTTGGAGCTGCTTCGCAAAGTATTTGGAGGTGCAACAGGCCTTGACAAGTCAAAGAACTTTGTTGAGGTGAATCTCTAGAAGGAAATAGGTTGCATGCTGCCCTACCCTCAACATCTCTGGGTGGATCACAAAATATGTTCCTAAAATTATGGCATCCATGTGTGAGTGTGTGCAGATATACAGTAGTTGAGTAGTGGGTTGCCCCCGGTTCAGATCAGTTCGCAAGAACCGGTAGTAAAACCAGCGGGAGGCCCCACCCACCACCCCGGATGTTGTCATTGGCAATCTGCACATATGCATTAGCAAGGCACGCGCACGAGTGAACAGAGCCCGTGTGAGTGATCCCATTGGGAACCAGTAGTATAGGTAAGTAGATCCCACCCCTGCAGTAGTTGTGCTTATTTATCTTTTATAGATATTGGATTAGATGGCAGCTTGGGAGATACAAGTTGCAGAAATAGAAATTTGAGGGCAGAGGGCTGAAAGAAAGCCCTCTTTGAGTTGAATCTATGAGTGTCTGCCATTCTGGCTCAGTTCCCTTCTGATTCTTCTTTACAGACTATGTGTAGAAGAAGAGCGACTGAGCTGGAAGATGGGGTTAAACGTGTCATCAGTTTGAAGTCCTTGAGTTTCCACAAGAGACCCAAGTCCAGCCCCCTTTGAATTCTGTTGATCCTTATCTAGCAGCAATTTAGCTTTGATCATTAGTTGACTGCATTCTTGTGCTTAAAGGTAAAGGTAAAGGTTCCCCTCGCACATATGTGCCAGTTGTTCCCAACTCTAGGGGGTGGTGCTCATCTCCATTTCAAAGATGAAGAGCCAGCGTTGTCCAAAGACATCTCTGCGGTCATGTGGCCAGCATGACTAAACATGGAATGCTGTTACCTTCCCACCAAATGTGGTCCCTATTTTTCTACTTGCATTTTTTCTGTGCTTTCGAACTGCTAGGTTGGCAGAAGCTGGGGCAAGTAACGGGAGGTCACCCCGTTATGCGGCACTAGGGATTCAAACCGCTGAACTGCCGACCTTTCAATCAACAAGCTCAGCATCTTAGACACTGAGCCACCGTGTCCCCTTCTTGTGGATAAGTAGCAACAATAAACTCTTCTGTGCTTTGAACTCAACGAATGCTCCTCGTTATTTGCACCTGACACTAATCTAGTCAACTCACAATCAAAGCTAAATTGACACTAATTAAGAGTCAACGGAATTCAGGGCGGGGGGTGTTGGACTTGGGAGTCTTGTGGCAACACAATGATTCCAAACGGATGACATGTTTAACCCTGCTTTCCAGCTCAGCTTGCTCTTCTGCTACACTATGAGCTCTAGTGGGTATGGGGCCTGACTGCCATTGTTGTGGATATTGACCTGAAATAGCCTTGGGGAGAACCGCAGAAAGAGTTGAAGAAAAAGTCCCTTGCTGCCAAAGTCATAACAGGGATTAGCCCGGCAGGTGTCTCTGTGGTGATCCACAGTTACGAGGCCAAAGGTGAAATATGTGTCCACGTAATGATGCCCCATTGATTTCTAAATGGACACAAAAGAAATTAGAAGTTTAACAGCCCTCAGGTAAATGCTGTTCTGTTCCACTCTCAGAGAGTGGTTTGGGTCAGCCATTATCATATACCAGCTATCTGAAGATTCAAGCTGTTTAAACAAGAAGGAGATGGGGGGCGGGACACACATCCATGTGGCCCAGGCCTTACCTTTGTGAAATAGAAAGGCTGGGGGGGAAATTACAAGGAAAGAAGCTTCACAACTGGTTCCTCTATGTCTACCTATTACAGTCCTATTTATCCCAGAACAGGTTATAATTAACTTTCCCCCCTCCACTCCCCCTCATTTTCCTTCCGAAGGAAAATATGAGAGCAGAGGCCCAGAATTGTATAATGGAGACCTGAAATCTTAACATACCCAAACAGGTCTTGAGAAAAAGCCTTGCTGTCACTTGCTACGCAGCTTCCTATTGTGAGTGTAATTACAGTTTTTATTGGCACTTCAGACTGTCTACCTCCCAGAGAGATAACACTGTTTATTATAAAAATAAAAAATAAAAATAAAACCTTTTTGGTTACTTTGTGCTTACCAGCATACACAATGTATTATTTCATGGTCTTTCTCTTTTTGAAATTGGGTGTTCGCATCGGGTTTTGTTTTTCACATGACCAATAAAAATGTCCCAGGTATTCAACAGCCAGAATTTTAAATACAGGGTGGTGTTTGCTTTTCCTTCCCCATTTTAAGAATTGCCCGTTTTTATTTGCCCTACTGAAATCTAAACCCTGGGAATTGAGTTTCATCACTAAAACAAAATAAAATCAGTGCCCTGAAAAAAACAAGAACACCCAAATGAAGAATCCTAATCATCCTGAATGGGAACGCCACAAAGAATCACTTAAATCAGATGGAAACATTCATATAAATTAAAATATTTAAAGTGCATCAGGCAAGGAGTGTGTTACTACTATTATAATTTAATGAGAAAATGTAATTTGTAAATAACGTTAATAGGAAAGTTAGTAATGTTCTCTTACCATATGATTAAATCACAAGACCTCTTTTATTAAGGATTACTTTTTAGGGGTATGTTTATTTCCCTCTTCATCCATGATGTGCCTGGGTCATCTCCTTTTTATCCTAACACAGTCTTTCAAGTAAGATGAGGCTAACATGCTTATCTGGATGAGCAAAGATTTGAATCTGAGCCAACTTATACTAAGAACTGTATGACACCAGCTGTGTGAGAGAGGCTATATTTTGTACCTGCATTAACAGCCAAAGACAACATTTTATATCTTGTCTATAGTCATAAAACCCTGACCCCAAATCAGGTCTCCTATAAATGATTTAGCCCCAGGTTCTCTGCTTGTGTTGAGGAATGGCTTGCAATAGATCACACTGAGAGAGCTGCTCTGATACACAAAAAACCCCACCCAGATTATATTTACCCAGAAGGAAGATGGCCCCGAATTTGAAACAATATCCCCAAAAGGAACAACAGACAGGAGACTTGTTTCTGTTTGGGGTGTTGAATAATTAGCAACACCCCTTTTAGATGTTCCATTCAAAAATACAGGCAGTCCTCAACTTATGACCACAACTGAACCCAAAGTTTCCATTCTGAGTGAGACAGTTAAGTGAGCTTTGCCCCCATTGGACGACCTTTCTTGCCACCATTGTCAAGTGAATCACTGCAGTTGTTAAGTCAGTAACATGGTTGTAAAGTGAATCTGGCTTCCTCATTGACTTTGCTTGCCAGATGTTTGCAAAAGAGTACATGACCTCAGGACATTGCAATTGTCTTAAATATGAGCCAGTTGTCAAGCATTCAAAGTTTGATCACATGACCTCAGGGATGCTGCAACAGTCATAAATGGAAAAACAAGTCACTTTTTCAGTGCCATTGTAACTTCAAATGGTCACTAAATGGTTGTAAATTGAGGACTTCCTGTACAACTGGTCCTGGCTCAGTTTGCATTGATTTCATTACTGAAGGAATTTTTTTATTAAAAAATTATTAAGTTTTTTATTTATTAAATTTTAATAAAATTAAAATTTATTAATATTTTTTTTTATTTCTATGAAGTGATTTCATAGCTGCTGTTGCCTCCATATTGTGCACTTAAATGCATCACCTTCTGCACTGAGAATTACTAGATTTAATTCTTAAGTATACTGATCTGTTTTGAAGGATCACAACACCCAGGAGAGAAGGTTTAACTGTCCTTCCTTCCTTTGCTGAAATGATTCTGACTAGGATACTTTCACACTGCAATTAAAAAAACATAATTCCATGGGTTCCCATCAGAGGTGGGTTTCAGCAGGTTCTGACCAGTTCTGGAGAACCGGTAGCAGAAATTTTGAGTAGTTCGGAGAACTGGTAGTAAAAATTCTGACTGGCCCCACCCCCATCTATTCTCTGCCTCCTGAGTCCCAACTGATCGGGAGGAAATGGGGATTTTGCAGTAACCATCCCCTGGAGTAGAGAGGGAATGGAGATTTTACAGTATCCTTCCCCTGCGATGCCCACCAAGCCATGCCACACCCAAGCCACACCCACAGAACTGGTAGTAAAAAAATTTGAAACCCACCACTGGTTCCCATGAAAGTTTTCTCCCTATCACGAATTGTTATATAGTGGTAGGCCTTTGCTCTTTTTAATAGAGCAGGGAACAGGGAAAGGCTTTAATCCCCCCTCCAATTACATTGTGGTATTGACACAAGGTAAATCTTTACCCTGCATTTTTAAAGTCTTCGTACAATGCTTCAGGCAACACATTTAACATCACATGCAATAACATGACTCCCCAGTTTATGTGCGGAAGGGGGATTGTGGTGGTGATAGTGGTGGTAGTAATATTATCAGCCTGAGTCAATCCACTGCAGGATGAAAGCCTCTTCACTGAAGGTTATGGACCATGATCTACTATGCTGGTCCAGAACAAATTAGCAGATATATGTTTTTTGACTTTCCAGTGAGTCAAGAGTGGCGCAGTGGTTAGAGTGCTGTACTGCGGGCTAATTCTGCCACCTGCCAGCTGCTTGCAACTTGGCAGTTCAAATCTCATCAGGCTCAAGGTTGACTCAGCCTTCCATCCTTCCAAGGTGGGTAAAATGAGGACCCAAATTGTTGGGGGCAATATGCTGATCTATAAACTGTTTAGAGAGGGCTATAAAGCACTGTAAACAGTATATAAGTCTAAATGCTATTGCTATTGCTAGTGAGAGAGAAAGACTGGTCTGAAGTGACCCAACCAGCTTCTGTGCCTAAGGGAGGACTAGAACCTAGTCCAGTACTTTAACCTCTCCATTTCACTGACTTAGATGTATATATATTCATATTATATAGATATATTCATGCATAATATATTCATATTATATAGACAAGTCAAGTTCATGTCAAGCTTATCTAAAGACCTTGATGATATGTATATCTTTTCTACTAGGTAGGCAGCTTCTAAGGATGATGAAATATCTGTCAGGTCATAACACCTAATGTGATGTATTTGAATTATATAACCCATGTCAGATAATACTGTAATTGATGATGCACCACATGGAGTGTTGTCATCTCTTCATTGGGTATCAACATAATGGCATGATATCATAAACATATTCCCTGTTGCATGGATTTCATCTTCACTGTTGAGAGATTTTTTCCAACTGGGTGACCTACAGAATATAACTGCAGTCAGTATTTGACTACAGTTCAATATTTCACAGTCCAGTAACACAGGAATGTTTCTAGGTGGTAAAAGCATTGTCAGTAGAGCGACTTCACAAGATTCCTGTTTATTGACAGCATATCTGAAGTCACCGAAATTAAGCCCTTGGTGTTCCTTTTGCTTTTTCTCCAATGGTATTTTCTCAGTTTTTGTGGTGAGATTCTATCAATCACTGGTGTCAAGAAGACAATGCTGTCCTTGAAATGCACTTTTCTGCCTTTGATTGTTGGTTCCATGGAATGTAAGGCCTTGAAATCCATTTTAGGGTTAGCTAGAGACATATCTGATCTTATATTGTTTCTTCTATATACTTACATACACAGAGACTTTCAAGACATTTCTTATAGAAGAATCTCCAAATATCTGAATCAGCTGTTTTCTTCCTCATGAAGCAGCCTGCTATTTTTCAAATGAATTTAAAATGTCAAATTGTCCTGAAAATAAATCAATTCTGAATTAAATAACTGTGAAGTAATTTAGGAAAGAAACATGCTGAATCAAAGTTCAGAGTTCTTTTATCACGCAATGAACTGCTCACCAGTGCAACCTACAGATCTGTAAAATTAATCCCCATTATATTCAGAAGGACTCATTTCCAAATAAGTATGTAAATGAAAGAGCACAGCCTAAGCAAAGCTGTATCTTAATATATGAAAAATTAAAAAGTAATAGTTTCCAAACCATCTGTTTACTGCTGTTTACTTCGGAAAAGATTGCAATGAAGATATCAGCTAATTAGTCAAGAATGGAACTCTTAATCTCTCATTGTGAATGTGCTATTAAAGTAAAATAACATTACTTGAATGTCATAATTAAATCCACAATTACAATTGGAGTTCCCTGCCTTGATGCAATCAATAATAAGGCAACTGCTGATTTCAATGGAGCAATAATATAAATATTTTGTTTGTTTCTTTATACATATTACCTAGAGAAATATAAATGCCTCACAGAACAAGAATTAAAAACAGAGCAGACAAACCTATTTTACCTATTCCTTCTCCAAAACTACTCAGCATGAAATTTTTATGATCATGTCTGTGTCTCTCTAGTCTGTCATTTCTCTCCTTGTATTCCTGAATATGCAATATATTATAGTGTGTGTTTTACACATTCTATTACAGCAACCAAGTTTTAAGATGCGGTAAAATGGAGTGTCTGTTTCTTGACCCAGGAGGAATTTTTGAAAGAGAAGACGGAAAGAACAGCCTGAGCTATTTTGCTGTCCGAACCTGAGGAAAATAAATAAATAAACAAATAACTGACCTCTCCCAGCAAGCCAAAGTATACAGTATCTAAACCTGGTTGAACTGCTGTGATACCTGAGGCAGAAAATTCAATAAGTATTTCTCTCCTTCACTGACAGCAAAAATACAATAATAGTCATTTAAAGAACAAGCACTTCTGCTATTCTCCAGTGACATCTGTAATGAGCTGCTTTGTTCTCCCTAATGGTACCAATAGATTCTGAACTTTGTCAATCTTTCCAAAGCGAGAAACTGAACTAGTGCAGTCCTAAAATTCAATAGCCTTAAGCTAGGAAGAATGTAGACAAAACTGCATATTCAGGTTCTTTTTCACTTTTGACCAAAATAGCCTTCCATTCCTTTTCATTCTTTTTTTTTAAAAAAATATTTTTTATTAAACAGTTTTTTTTTAAAAAAGAAAGAAATTCCATTCCTTAAATGCTTGCGCCTTCCAGTCATTGTCATTGCAAATGTGCATAGTCCTGAACCAAACTCAAGATTGGAGACATTACCAGTTAGGGGAAACATCATGTGATGTGCTTCATGGTATCTGATTGGCTGTGCTAGAGCCATGTGATTTAATGATAAGAAAGGTAAGAAAAGGAGTGAGGGTTACCAGCAGGGGTTAACAATTAAAAGCAGCATTGGCTTATGACTTCTGGAGGGCCTTGTGGCAAAGCTTCTGGAGAGGGCTACCAAACAAAACTTCATTAGTAAATTACATACTGATATGATATGACATGACATGACATGACATGACATGATTGTTAAGTTAATCAGCTTTCTATTTGTTTTGCCTACCAATATTAACTTATTTGAAACGTAAAATGTTCCTGCAAAGTTTAATGTAACCTAAGCACTGAGTAGAGGATACAAAAGACAAATACACTTAGACTGTTCACATATCATAGTAATGAATAGAGTAGAGTAGAGTAGAGTAGAGTAGAGTAGAGTAGAGTAGAACAGAACAGAACAGAACAGAACAGAACAGA
>JANHZT010007462.1:3509-15337 GCA_032468215.1 Stegonotus admiraltiensis | reverse complement strand
ATCACTCCAAATTTCTCTATGCCATGGGAGGTACTCTGCTTTTTCTTTAATTCTGAATTGATCACTTGAAAAGAACATGAATTGAATCCTTCATAAACTACCTCGTTTCCTCGAAAATAAGACATCCCCTGATAATAAGCCCAATTGGGCTTTTGAGCGCATGCACTAAAATAAGCTTCCCCCTGAAAATAAGCCCTCCTCAAAAATATTTAAACACAGAGCTAGAAATCAGGTAAGATAGCAAAAGGAGTTCCATCTTGCTCCTTGTGCCCCAAAATAATAAGACTTCCCCAAAAATAAGGCCAAGTGCTTATTTTGGGATTAAAAAAAATATAAGACAGGGTCTTATTTTCAGGGAAACATGGTAAATATTATACTGGATTCAATTATATATCAATTTATATATTTATTTATTAAATTTGTTTGCCACCTATCTCATCGCGAGGTGACTCTGAGTGACTCAAAATGTTAAAAGAATAAAACCATACAAAAATAACATACATTGAATACGTAGCAATGCTGACATGCATCTTGCCAATATTTTGTCTTGCAGTAGAACAGTGGTTCCCAACGTGTGGTCGACACCCCATAGGGGGGAAATTTGATTTTTAATGGGGCAATTGGAACCTTGTTTAAACCATATTAATGGCCTTTAGGTGGGCTTTCCTCCGTGTGAGTAGTTCACTTTTTGAATAGTAAGAATTATATGTCACCAGGGGAGGCATCAGGATTTTAGAGATGCTTAGGTGGGGCATGGCCAAAAAAAGGTTGGGAACCACTGCTGTAGAAGATACAAAGTCAGAGAAGAAAAACAATTAAGGAGGAACAAGATGTTTCTTTCCTTTTCTTTGAATGATGACCCAGATAACTTGAACGGTTAATTTCTTTGCAGGAATTTTGTGTCTTTAATTTTAAAGAACTTGACAACTGCATTTCAGGTAGGTGAAAATCTTAAGTAAAGCTTAACGTATTTTAGAAGTTGAACCATTGACATTGGAAGGAATAACTACAAGTTCAATATATCCTCCCTAATAACTATACATACATATTTATTATTGCTACTGATCCTACATTCATATTTATAGCCATGAAATATAGACAATTTATTTTTATATTTCATTAGTGTGTGTTGGTGATTTATAGTGGAGTTAAATGGAATGTATTATGCATTATGTTCATTGTGCATTAACAAAAATCAGTGAGTCTACCGTAAGCACAACAAAAAGCTAAATCTAACCCAGGCCAAAAAAAGAAAAATAAAGCTGGGAATATAGTATATAGTAAATAAATCATTTTTTCTCTTTTAACAATATAGTATAATACTATTTGTATAATGTGGTAAGCCTAGAATAATAGAATGCTTTTAAGGCTAAAACTAATATCATTAGGACTAATATTATTAGCTTTATTTAAGTTCAAACAATTTCCATAATAAAGAGAAAGACACACACACGGAGAAACAGGCACTCACATTCAAAGAATAAATTGTCTTGGTGTCTGAACCAAAAGTGTGGCATAGTATCTGTATTTCAAAATCTATACTGGCTTTGTGGAAATAGAAAGTGTTCTAAGTTTTCACTGGAGAGAAGAGGAAGCCAAGGCTGTTAGCATGCTTGCCAATGATTGAGATGCAATTAGCAAGGCCTTCTCTCTGTCTCCTCTCTCAGAATAAAGTAAATGGCTGGCAAGGGTTGAGAATAGGCAGGCAATGGCATATGGCATTACATTACAGAAGATGCTGCTTATGTCTTCTTTCATATTTATCTACATGCCAGTTAATTAAAACAATCTTCTCAAGTGGTATATGAAAGATTACATTATGTGAAATGGCAAATTGTGTCTATGAAATAAAAGTCAAATTTATTTGTGAGGAAGGTTACAAGGTTATTTTTCCAGACTGCGAGTCTAATATGCTTTTATGAATAATATTTTTCTATTCTTTTAAATGTACATAATTCAGCTTTAGAAGAAATGCTTCTACACGCAGAAGGAAAAAAAAACATATTTGCCTCTTTTGCCATCAGAAAAACACCCTTCAGTAACATAATAAAAGTGGGTTTTCTTTTTTCTTTTTCTTTTTTGGCAGATCCATGTGTGGAGTAGAAATGGGAATGCTACCTCTACTTTACTTACGATATTCAATCCAAAGAAGGTTTGCTGGAAGGCTATCGTTATTTTCCTATTATGCAGAAATTTCCTGAACACATTTACTGACTATAGCTAAGGAGACTCCAGGATATGGCTAAATTTTAATGGACTGTATTTAGTCTTCTGGAAATCTTAATTAGTGAATATACAGTGCTTATTTTTCACTGTAATGAGCTCTAAGAATTGTGGGAATGAAAGCATGAACAAATTGCTTAACCAATTCATCAACAAATCAGTCTGAAGAATGGGACATTTAGTCTTTCTGTCTAAGACATTAAATTCTACTCTTAAAGAGATTCCATCTCCTTTTTCTTAGCAAAAAAAAATTCATTTAATTAGTACGCTAAATGTGCTATGATATCAAAATAATAGTTCAAACAATAAAACACAAAAAGTGTTTCCTCCCTAGTGCTGTTATGTAGTTTTCAGCAAAAATGCTGAATTGAATGGTGGATTCCAAGATCCTGGATTCTCTTTGTTTGTCAAAGCAGAACTGAATGTAAAAAGATATACAGAAGTTGGGTGAGATTCAGAAAAAAACTGAACAGCACAACAACTAGGAAAGGGATTTTTAAACCAAAGCACTCAGAACTGAGATGAACAATTTAATGTCTTCCACATACTGTAGTTCGGATGAAAATTCCTATAATTTCTTGTCATTGATCATATTGGCTATGGCTAATGGAAATTGCAATACAAAATCTCAGGAGAATATCAAGAATAGGGACAGTGACTTCTTGTCTCAAAGGTGCTTTTTTCAAGAGACGTCTGGACTTTCTGGTTTTTCTTTGAAGACCTTTTACTTCTCATCCAAGAAGCTTCTTCAGCTCCGACTGGATGGTGGGGATTAAAAGGATTTAGACTCCTTGTAGACAGCTGGTCATTTGCATTCTTTTAGTAAGTCATTAAGGCCACCTGGAGGTTTATCTGTGTCATCAGGGTCACATGAGTAGTGTCAATGGGTGTGGAGACTTCTTGGAACTGTTGAAAGGACTGTGTTGTAGACTGGAGATAGATGATGTTGTATCCTTCCCCCTCTGTTGAGAGAGGGCTGTTCAATTTTGACAAAGATGATCTTCTGTCTTCAAAAGAGTAGCCTTTGTCTTTTAAATGCAGATGGACTGCTGCATCTAGTTCTGATGGCTTTGTTCTCCTATGTTGTGCCATGTGTTTATGATGTGGTTGTTTTGTTTCCCCAATGTACAGATCTGCACATGGCTCACTGCACTGTCCCAGATATACCACATTATTCAGTTTGTGTATGGGTGTTTTATCCTTGGTGTGAACAAGTTTCTACCTTAGTGTAGTCTTGGGTTTGAAGTGAGCACATACTGTATAGATTCTCATGAGTTTCTCCGATGTTCCTGAGATGTATGGAATGACAATGTTGCTTTGTTTATTGTTCATTTCATTGTCTGTTATGAAGGAGCTCCTGAAGGGTCTTTTTTGAGATTTGATGAAGGCCCACTTGGGATAGCCACACATTCTGAGGGCGTTCTTCTTAGATGACTTCTTGGCAAGAATTGGTTTCTGATCCTTGTCTCCTGAATTCTGTTTTATATATGGGTTTGATTTCCATGATGAATCAATGAAATGCTCCCCACCAACCTCAATTAGAAATCACCAAGCAACTATTTCTCCCAGTTCATTTCCTACAAGGATTTCAGCAGATCTCTATAATATAGCTTTTTATTTGCCGGTTTTTGTTTCTTCTTCCCCTGTCTTGAAATAAATTTGAAAAACCACTAGATCACCTATGTGGCTGAAATGGGAGCAAATTCATTTTTTTCCATCCCATCTACTGTACCTAGCTGTTAACTTTTAAAATCAGATTCAGGATGATGATGATCTACCATCAAGTTGGTATAGACTCTTAACAACTTCACAGATTTTTCTCCAGTATGATCTGTCCCCAGGCTTTTTCTTCAAATTTTCTAAGTGAATACCCATTGTTGCTATGAGTCCCTCCACTTTGCTGCTCTTAGGAGGAATGAAATCAAGAAAAGAAGACCAAGATTTTTAAAGAACAAGATTTGCTCCTCTCACCATTAACTTGTGGCTCTAAAGACCACAAACCATTCTTTTTTAATAGAATGTTATGTGATTATGGGAAAAAAATACACAGGAAAAGTAATTGAAGCACTGAAGCTTTAGATTAATTCCTGTACATTTTAATTACCCATGTCTTGGCTCCTGAAATTTTAAGAGATATTTTACACATATTTTCATAGTTCAGTAGCGATAAGTCCTACAAACATTTAAAAAATGCTATTCACAGGAAGAAGAGTTTACAGGAAACGCAAATATGCATTGTGACTAGAATAAACACGGAATAGCAATGTGCAAATCTCCACTTGACCATAAAATTCATTTAGTGATTTAGGGCAATTTATTCTCTCTTTGGCCAATTCTCCCTTACAGAATTGATGCTCTGACCTCATAAAGTAAGTGGTAACCCCATACTTGCCACCTACAAAGCAGTAACTACATGGAAAAAGCAAGAACACCATACAATAAAGGTGTAAACATAATACATAAATAATTATTGTATTTAACCTATCTTTCTTCATAATCGAACTGTCTACAATCAAAATTTAGTCCAAAGTGACATAACAGCAGCTAAAACATGTTATACACTTTTTACTCAGCCAGCACTCAAATAACCTGTGAATTTTTATCTTCCTATCATTATATTTCCTCTACCATGTTTATAAAGCAATCAGTGTATAGTTAATAGGAATGTATGTATCTCAAATAATGAATTGAATGTCCTAATTATAAGTTTTGTAAGTATTTTAATAAACTCTGTGGTGCAGGAATTCTTTTTCTGGATGATGATGATGGTGATTTCTAGGACTAATTTATTGGCATCTAAAATGTAAATTGGCATTAAGCTTTAAACAGTAGGCCTTTGATGCTTGTCAAATTGAGTAAATTTGGGGCATGGACTTGCCATAGCTGTAGTTGATGTTCATGACAAGACTGAGATCTAAAGGACATTGCAATAAAATTAAAAGGAAGATTACCAGGCATTAATCCTCTTTTCCACTATTTCCTTAAATACAGCATGTAGATTTTCATCTTAAACATTACCTAATATAAATACTATTTCAATGCAATTGTATTCTTAAAATAGAGACTCTGATTATTTGATATCTTGCATTCCAGCTAAGTCCTCTCTCCTTACCTTTATCACTGCTATCATCTGGGTAATATCTCCAGGAGAAGGTTGAATGAATAACAGATGCAGCACCACTAAAGAAAGTCCAATCAGTAGAGGGATCTTGGGTATCACCCAAGTAGGGCCAAATGGTTGGCAGCAGGTCCAAGTATGCTGAATGCTGACACCTGTAGATAATAGACAGATATGAGCCAACTATTATTTTTTCCATTTTGGGGATTTTAAAGAATTCACATGTACTTAATAGGTAGATACATTTCTCAAATAATTTATTGGCATGGACTTCATTAGTACTTGTATTTAGACCGCCTAACTCAGGGATGTCAAACTCAAGGCCCAGGGTCCAGATCTGACCCACAGGATGCTTACATCTGGCCCATGGAGCCACCCTGTAAACAGCGAAGGACCGGCCCCACAGTGCCTCTGCCAATGAAAACAGAGCTGCATGAAGCCTTCTTGAACTCCATTTTTTCTGGCAGAGGGTTGCAAGAAGCCATTGCAGCCTAAACGGAGCTCGGGAGCCCGTTTACCACAAGTGCTCCTGACACGAGTGATATTGAGCTGGCTATGCCCAACCTGGCCACGCCTACCCAGGCCCCCAAGGTCAAACACAACCCTGATGCGGCCCTCAATGAAATTGAGTTTGACACCCCTAGCCCAAAAAGCTCTTCTTAAATTATCTTTTCTAACTGGGCAGGGAAAAAAAATGAAATACATGGGGACTAATCATATTGGGGCAGCCCTGGTGGCCTTATCTGAGCTCAGAAGCTAGGTAGGATCAGGTCCTTCATACTAGAAGAAGGAAATGGAAAACCACTTCTGCACTGTGGATGAGAAAACTGCATGGGCATAACCAAAAACCTGCCTAGTTTTAAGATCAAATCAAAGAAGGCTTGACTTTGCTTGATCATATTGTTTAGTTAATTAATACAATGTAAAATTTAAATTTTACATCAAATTTAGAGATTGCCCACCTCCAAACATCTATCAATTAAGATTAGATAGAATGGGTATGTCCCAAGTTCCTTGGATGAAACAATATCATCTACTAGAATCTAAGATGCATGCATTTTTTTGGTGCATCACCTGACCTTTGGAATAGTATCCCACAAGGAGATCCATATGGCTCCTAGGAACTGTTTTGTCAGGCCTTGAATAAGGTGGCTATTGAGTTTCTGTAGGTTGTTTTTGTTTTTGTTATGTATATCTTCTTCTGGATGTACATGATTTGTTTTTATGATAATCTAAATATCAGTTTTTATCATTTCTTGCACGTGCTGTCCAGAGTATTTGAAAGCTGAACAGCCACTAAATAACATAATACTATATACATAGATTATGTGCCATCAGATTGTTTTTGACTCATGGTGATCACAGACAGATATTTTTTCCATGGCAATCTTTTCCTAAGCTATAATGGAATCCATCTACCTTACTACTGTCATATTCTCTTTCCCACATACATACATATATAACATACATACATACATACATACATACATACATACATACATACACACACACACATTAAAATGACAAATATAGACTTCAACTCAAAAAAAGATGTGTGCCTCTAATATAAAGTGGTTTGAAGCTTGCAACCAGAAAATAATAATACTAATACCTGGATATCATTCAATGTTTTTAAACTATTCTGCCTGAAAACTCTAATAGCTTTATTTTAGTTTTATATGTTTGAGGGTTTTTTTCCACCAGTAAATAACTAAATTAAAATAATATGGCAGTAGAATATATATTTTATGAGATTTTTCCTCTATTCTCTGTCAGCATAACAAAATAAACAGACCTTCAAAACATTAATTTTAAAAATGGTTTCAGAAACCAATATTAAGTTTATGCAAAACAAAACAAAATATAATTTATCAAAGTCATAGGATGTCTCTTGTCATGACCATGTGATTCTTGTTACATATTTCACTTTCTATGTCAGCTTGTGGTTTCAACAATAGGACACGATTTCCACTTCTCATGCAACTTCCTTGTATATGAACATTCCTGATTTTTTTTGAAGTTATATTAGAATTCTTCATTGGCCATGTGTGATTGGACACACAAGGAATTTGTCTCTGGTGCATAAACTCTTAGTGTACATACAAGCAACAAGTGATAAATCATGATCATCATCATAAAATACATTCATCATAAATCATAAGACACAACACTCTGTGATAGTCATAGGATACTAAATAAGCAATCAACATAAATCATGCTAGAATACTAAATAAAATAATTAATATAAACCATAAGATACAAGCAACAAAGTTATAGTCATAAGAAACTAAGGAAATAGGTAAGAGGAAAGATGAGAAGGATAATAGTATCTGGCAAAAATGTCCTAATTCTATACATGCAAGCGCATGTAAATACCACACTTTCACAATTAGGTCTTGTTTGGATCTAGTATTAAAATTAGCACATAGCAGTCTCAGTTTAATGTTTTTCACACCATACAACTTCAACTGGCTGGTTCACCTAGTGAGTTTATGTGATACAGTCCTACCATTTTTGTAATTAGAATTATGGACAGGTTTTCCATATCTTACTTTCTCTGAGAAGCTTAAATCAATATTTATGTTGAGATTGGTTCCCCTTGCACTTCATTTGTCAAGGCCCAGCACTTTTTGGCTTTGCGGATTTAGCCAGCAGTATCTCGGGGAAAAAGATTTTTAGCCCTCTAAGGGAGAGAAGTCATTAGTTGTACTTTGCTCTACTTGCATCTGTCAGAAAATAGGCCCAAACTAATGATGTGATTTATGTAGTCAGTTCCAACACTCTTTCCTTGCTTTTGCCTAATTCATTCTTTCTCAGTCCCTTCCAGCACTGCATGAGCAACCACAATCCTATGACGGCCCAGCATAAAAAGGTATTTGCTTACACTATAGATTCTGTTTGCATAGAATATTAGTTGGAGAATCCTACTGTGAAGCTTATTTAAGGTCAGTCTAGGAATATCTCAGTGCATTGCTGCCCACTTTTGTTTTCGTGCCAGCATTGCAGTGCAAATAGTCAGGGGCATTTTTCCACTTCAAGTACTAGCCAAGCCTTTCCAAATCCCCACAAAGTTCCTTAGATTGGAAGAAGTTCTAGAGTTTCTTACAGAATTCTTTTTTCTCACAAAACAATGAGACCCCATTTCTCAAAATACTGTTGTTTCTACCCTGCATGTTTCATAGACAGATAGTCTAGCTAAACAGAAGGAAATTAATTCATAACTTCTCCAGCTTAATCAACAATTTAGCCTCATAGTTCCCGATCATATTCATGGGTCTGCCACTATGAAGGGGTCCCTGCTTTGTTTTCCTAGATTAAGTACCTTCTCTGTGCTTCGATCTTTCTCTTAATCAGTATCCATACACTGGAACTGTTTCACAAGAGAAGCTAGATATACTGCATTTTAGTAATAATGGGAGGCTTTTGGCACAGACATTATTTTCCCTCCACTACCTCACCATATCAAATTCCTTAAACTGAAAGGACAATTTCATGTAACGTATTGAAGTTGCTGGGAGCAGATGTTTTACATTAATTGATAAATGCAATGTAAAAAAAAAGACTTTTCAGCATACAAAACCCCTCTAGGCAGTGAAGCCAAAATATATTGAAAGAGTGAACCAAAATAAAAATTCACCAATGACAAACAAATATCCTCCTCCCCCTCCACCCAAAAAATGTTAAAACTAGATACTATTGACTTCCTATAAAAATAAAATTTAAGAAAGGATCATTGGAAGTGCATAAATATTCCAACCTTTCATAGAAGTCCTACTGGGGTGGGAATTAAGGAAGACTGACTGCTATTTTTTGAGCAATACGGGGACTTTACCTTTTTGGTAAGGTCCCCATATTTCCTTTCCCTTATGCTTGTCAATCTAGCTGTTTTCAGTGATGGGCAAACAAACAACCATCTGTTGAAGATTTTGAAGTGCGGGCAGGTAGAGGTGGTCCTTGGAGTAACTTAGCACCAAATCATTCATAGATGTTAACGTTAAAATTAGCACTTTAAATGAGGTTCAGAAATGCATGGAATAGACCACTTGTGTGACTGGCATAATATTAACTGATCCAGTTGTTTAAATCTCAGCCATATTCAAATCAGATGTAGTTGTCAAAAGGCAGTGCCACATACTGTAGATGCATTGAAAAAGCTCAGCCTGTGGTGCCCAGACATGCGCCAGCTTAAACCGGTGCTTTTGCCTAATTCATTCTTTCTCAGTCCCTTCCAGCACTGCATGAGCAACCACAATCCTATGATGGCCCAGCATAAAAAGGTATTTGCTTACACTATAGATTCTGTTTGCATAGAATATTAGTTGGAGAATCCTACTGTGAAGCTTATTTAAGGTCAGTCTAGGAATATCTCAGTGCATTGCTGCCCACTTTTGTTTTCGTGCCAGCATTGCAGTGCAAATAGCTTAAACTACCATCTAGCTGTTTCGGTAAAATCAAGGTAGAATTGGGTAAGATATCACCCCATTTTTTTTCATTGCGAGGACTGATAACTGAAAGTCATCATTTCATAGTGTGAATTTATTTATTCCAAAGATTGTGGCATTTTTTTAAAAAAGGCACAATTATAAAGCAGATAGTGGACGGACTACCAACTAAAGTGACATGTTCTCATGAAATGATGTAATACCCTATTTTCTCAACTATTCATATTTTTGAGTTTTATCATCACTGGGAACTTTATTAAGAACATGTGGATGTAGTAATATTTATAATGGTGGCTTGCATAGGACCAAAGTAAATCTAACAGCAAAATGAGTTGTCTGTGGTTGTGTTGATACACTGATTTTTTAGATCAATGTATCAGATGCCCCTGAGATAAGGGTTTGTCTCAGGGGCATCTGCTTTAGGGCAGGGCTAAAGAAAGACAACATGGCATCCACAACTGTATGACTGAAGCCCTGCCCATTTTTACATGTGATGCCCAAAGAAAAGGTGCAACCCTTTAAGCACATTGTCATAGTTGCTATCTTGACCTTTTTTTGGGGGGAAGACTCCTCTTTACATTCAGAAACCTTGGTTTTTACTTGCACATACACCTGGAATTGGAAGAAATGATGCAAACCAGGAGTTCATGCCAGAGCTTAGCAAAATGCAAAGCAGAAAGCAAATGGAAAATTTTATTAAGCAGAATATGGCATAAACTATGCTTAAAGAAAAAATTGTTTAGGATTACAGTATTCAAGTTTTAACTAATTACATAAACTGGCAATTTGAAGCTGCTGTCCCACTCTTGATATGCATGTAAAAACGATGGGGCAATTGATGGAAAGTATGCATACTTTTAGATTGGAGGACCTGAGTCCAAATGCCTATTGAAGATTTTCTTTTCAGTTTACTAACCTGCTGGAGATTTTCCTGAAATGTTCAGTTTATTGGGGGGGGGGGGAAACTTATACACATGTTTCAATAATGATTGAGCTTCCCTAGTGTTCAAAACAACCCATTATTTATCCTTGCATTTCTGGAATCTCCACTATAGAGGCCATTAGCCTTAGTAGGGAGGAGATTTGGTTTGACAGTCTGTGGTCAAAATCAATATAAGGTACAGGGCCAAAATTAGAGAAATAAAATGTGCTAGCAATGGTGATGAAATATGGCTATTCACATCAAGCTTAAAGTTCAATGTGCACATTTATTCCAAAACAGATTGTCACAGATCTTGCTCCAATATCTCAGTTTGCTCAGGCAAAGGTAAATATAGAAGAAACTCTTTGCTTGCAGAGAATCAATGCTGCTTGTTGAAGCTGGTTGCAGGAAGAGGGATATGAAAGACTATAAACTCTTCCTAAGTAGATGGTATATCCAAATATACAACTCTTCTTCAGGTGTTGTTTGAAGCAGACTGGCATATATTTACCTGTTCACACTTTAGCTCTGGATTTGATGGCACAACATTGTCATGGTTTTTAAAAGCCTGTTATTGGGTTAGGATCAGATTCCAGGGGAAATTAGTTTTATTAAATTTTCTGAGCTAGTTGTTGGCTTCTTGGACCTTTTTGGTTGGTGTCTTGGCCTCTTTCATTTTCTCTTTCTCTTACTTCTCTAATGTCTCCTTGGAGGAAATTTCATGTGAGGATGAATGATAATCCAATGTACACCTAGAATTTTATGTGCTGAGTTCTGTGAACTTTCTGATTTTGCTTAATGCATTTGCTTCAATACGAAGCAAGATGTTATTTAATGATGTACTTTTTTAAAAACAAAAATGGCATAACCAAGTGAAATACCAACTTCATGTGATATTTGTATTTGTAAGATGCATTTCTAGGATTTCTAGGATGCATGAGAGGACCCAAAAGGTTCACTGAGAATGCAACTCTCAGGAGCCTGTCTTGCATAGCAGAGTAATGCTCTTGTTAAAGGAAGTATTTAGCATCCAGCTGCCTGCAATGACTGCAAGTTCAAATCTCACCAGGCTCAAGGTCGACTCAGCCTTCCATCCTTTCTAAGGTGGGTAAAATGAGGACCC
>JANHZT010007458.1:251229-269841 GCA_032468215.1 Stegonotus admiraltiensis | reverse complement strand
ACTCCCAGAATTCCTGAGACAGCTTGGCTGTCTCAGGAATACTAGGAGTCGAAGTCCACAGGTTGTAAAAGGGCCACAGTTGCCCACCCCTGGGCTATTGGATTTGCCCCACAAACCTGACTTCCTTGTGAGTCAAATTTCAAAGATCATCCTTGCCTTTGGGCAAATTGTTGTATCGTCTCTCACTATTTTCATTTTTTGGTATCTGTTCTACAAATCCTAAATTAAGTGTCAATGTACAAATTAGCAGCAACAATTATTAAGGCTAGTAACCAAGTCTACACTTTCTTACTAAAACAATTAAATTTAGAAGAAATTGCTTTATAAAAAACATAATCATTGAAAAAAATTGAATGCAAAATCTAATCCTGTGATTAAACATTGATGTAATGTTTAACAGATTTTCATGAGAATAAGACACAACCTTTAGTACGTTAGAAGATGCAGGCACTAATTTAAATGTATGGGCTTACTAATACATTGTGGACAGTGGTGAAAACCTCCGCAGATTGCCACCGGTTTGCTGCCCGCGCATGCGCACTCGAACCAGTGTGAACCATTTCACCCCTGATTGTGGACAATATGATCATCAAAAAGATACACACATTGTTCTGGTAGGCATTAATCCTTTTCAAGTATAGATTACACTTGGGTTTCTTTTCTTTTTCTAAATCAATTATAATGGGTGTAAATTGCATCAATAATCATTGCAGATTATGCACTAATAATCTTGAGGTTTAATCTCAAAGAAAATGTTTGTATTCTTTCATCAGTTATAGCTTGCTTCACAACCCAAAGATGAAGCAACATTTAGCACACATACTAACAAATTATTTCACAGAAAATGCTACAAAACAAACATATTCAAAACATATTTGAAAGCTGTTTCAAAAGGTGAAGGTATAAACCATATGACCATGTTAGAAAAGCAGACTCTACTGTTATGCCCTTTAGAAAATGTAATTAAAAATCTTAACTTAATAACAAGTCTTATATTTAAAACAAAAATACTATGAATTTTATGAAAATGCAAGGCTCTTTGTAAAATTTAAGTGAAATAAAAAAGGAATTGGTAAATCTCAGGGTTCCAATGTCTTAACAAGGGAATTTTATAACAAGTTTTTTAAAAAATGTGAAATTTTTAATTTGCAAATTCTTGTGCCATAGACAGTTTCTCCCATTAATATGGCAAATATCCAAAATAACTTTAATAGTCCAAGAGGTAAAGATTTACAAGAAGTATCCTCCTATAGACCTATAGAGCTACTTAACATGGGTTGTAAATTATTCACAAAGATTTTAGCTAATCACCCAACTTAATTGTAGAAAATGTATACATCCTGATCAAGCAGGATTTATCCCTGAATATAATGTATCAGAAATCATTAGGAAATTGTTGAATATCATTAACCATTGTAAAATTAATACATTATCATTATGCTCACTAAACATTCTCAAAGCTCTGGATTCTGTTGAAACAATATATTTAAAGCAAATATTGTGGAAATTTGAATTTTGTATTTATTTCTTTAACATGTTGGATCAAATTTATAATCATCATTTGGTCAAATAAGAATACCTATGATCCAGAATAATTTACACTTTCAAGAGGAACAAAAAAGAGTTACATTTTATCACCAGTGATATGGAAATATTAATGGTAGTGTTGTGTAATAAAAAGGAAATTAAAAAAGTGAAAAAGAAGAAAAAGATTTATTTGTGTGTGAAATTTGTTTGCTCACAGCAGGATACGTCTCATGACATGAAACCAATGCTTTCAAGTACTGGGCATTCTGTAAAACATATTGGAGTTTGAAGAAATCTATAGAGTCATTGGGTTTACTGGTAAATTTCATAAGACTCAGTTAAGGGTTTTTACTCACTTACTAAAGTACAGAATAAGGAATCCAATAAATTAAAACTATAAATGTTTTAAATATTTAGGAAACTACGTTGTTAAAAATATTAACAAATTATTTAAAAATAATATTCCTATTTTGAAAAAAAATGAAATGATGGAACAAAAATATTTACAATATACTGGGTCAAATTGTAGCTAAATTGTAGCTAAAATGATGACACTTTTTTAAAAAAAAAAAATCCAAGTCTTACCAGTTGAAATTTCAGGAGGGAAATGGTAAAAAACTGAAATAAAAATGGTTCTTTTAATGTGAAAAAAGGGTTAGGTTCACAGAGACAGAGAAGATGGAAGATCCCATTTTCAAAACTAATACTATGAACCTAATCATTAGGATCATGTGATTAAATTTATATTGGAAGACAGAATGAAACAAGGGGTTCAGATGGAAGGCATACAAGAGTTTGATATATGAGCCAAATGTTTTTTTCCCCAAAAGATCTTATAAAGGTAATCAATATAAAGAATAGATTTACATCAGCTATATTTCAGGTTTGTAGGAAGAGAAGTTCAGATTGATTCAATTAATTCCTTTAATGGTATGTTCTGATTTTTATGGCACATCAATTCAAGCTTTGGAGACAATGATATATTTATACAGAGTAAGAACTTTTTATAACAAAAATTTGCTATGTAGTATGGAAAAAATAGAATATATCAAATACCTTAGTTAATTTTTATTAACAATAGTCAGAGAAATAGCAAATTGTCTTTTGATAGATTTTGAGAAATCAATAATTAATTATCACACATAACCAAGAGGAACAATTTCCAGAATACATACTGGAGACAGAGATAGATAATCTCCCTACCTCATTGTGAGAGATGTGAGATATAGATTTGAGTAAACAAAAAGAAGACAGATGTTGGCAGAATCTATGAAAATCAGAGATATATCTATTGGTTCTATGCAAAAACTGCAACTGAAGGTAAAATACTTGGATGGCATTTTTTAAAATAATATGACAACTTTGCTTCCAAAATCTGGGATAACTGCTACTTGGTCATTTTGCTGCTATAGATTTATTGAACATTCTATAAATATTGAGCTATGTCAGAATAGATTTTATCTTTCTAGCACATAGATGATACCAATCATAAATAATTCTAAACATCAAAATCCATAGAATTTCTTACTAGTATTAATTAATCCTTTTTTAAATCTTAGGCCAGCATATAATTAATAACATAACAATTACAATAAAATAGGAAAACGTTTTATTTGTAAAATAAAATTATTAAACTTCAAAAGAATCCTAGAAATTTACAATTAAATTTTACAATGAATAATTTAAATGCTATAAACTAAGGCAAATAACTATAAAATGAAATGAGTAATACAAACTACAATTTATAAAATATCCAGCATTTTAAAAAAAATCAAAAATAAATTAAAAGGCTTATCTGATTAAATGTAACAACATTTTATTTCAATCAGCAATAGAAATCTTAAAAGATATAGATATTATACAATCTCATATCCATATCACATATCAAATGAATGAACTGAAAAGCCCAGTTACAGTGAATAGTTTAGCTTTCCAGCTCAAGTTTCTGTCAAAGTTTTGTTTAAAAATGGCAAACTGAAAATAGATAAATATGCCATAATTCCAGATTCTGAGACTGAGACTATAGCCATTTGGCAATGTATTTCCTGCATAGCCATTTCTATTGATAGGAAAAATTAAGCTAGTAGGAATGGGCAGTATGCAGTAAGCATGCTTTATTTTACATGATAAACCATAATTAACTACAACTTGATTTATTATTATGAAACAAGTTGTTTGTATACACTATGTATAAACCTTGAAAAAAAATAACTTAAGAAAATAAAGCAGAGATTAGGAGATTTAATGCACGTGGAGCAATTCAATTCTGAAATAAATATATTATTTGTTATCTTCATTAGTTTTTAATCTCAGAGTGCATCCTAATTAAATTTGAAGAACCACAGTTAAAAATGAACCTGGAAAGGTTACAGCTTTCCATTGTCAGGAGGAAAATCTAGAATTAACTTCAGCTCCCACTCCTCATCAAATTAGAAGTCTTTTTAAGTCATTCATCAAAATGTAATTTGGCATTACATCAAGTTATTTTTGACTTATGTTGAAGCATTGGTAACATTTATGATAAATATTCTCTAGATACATTCTTGTAAGGAATTTCTTGTAAGAAAGCCCAAATTAAACCATGAACTGAAATTTGTTGAAAACTAGAACTTACTACCTTTTTTCAGCTAAATTTTAAAAACTAACAGATTCTAGTTTTTCTTTTAAATATTAAAATATTGAACTCAAAAGAAGTTTAAAATATTAAATTACAAATATTTATTTGGTTTATTATTATTTCCATTGAACAGTTAAGTAGTATAACCAAATGTGCATTTCATGACATTAAAAACTACCTTCACACTTAACTATACCTGAATGGAAGAATATATATTATCATCTTTATTTCTCTTCCAAGTCAATGACAATGTTGTTGTTTGATTTTAAAACAGCTGAAATAAACTATTGCAATAAAATACTAACTGCACTGAATGAAACAAAGAAACCAAATAGTAGTGTCTAAATTCTTAGTTAAAAAGAAGAAAAATGAATAGCAATAGGATTGAAGAATTCAGTCAAGAGACAAAGATGAAAGAATAGCACCATCTAGTTCCCTCTCTAAAAGTTTTCAAAATTGCTATAGTGATGAGCTTTACTTCCAAGAAAAGACCCTCCCAATGATTATATAATGAACAAATCTTGTATCTTGTAACATCAACATATATCCAACAATAAACAAACAACATTTTATTGTTTAATACAAATCTAAAGAACACTATTAAAATCAAAATAAAGTCAAATAAAAGGCTTCTCAGCCTTTTGACTAAGATCAAGTGACCAAGATCAAGATCAGTCTTATCAAAGATTTAATAAAATGGCAGCAAAATAACCAGTGGTGAAATCCAGCCAGATCCGGCTCACGCGAACTGGTAGCACCAGTGGCAGGAGACTCTGTCCACCCGCTGGGACGTCATTACGTCCCATTTTGGACCCTCTGTGCATACGCAGAAGGCTCTACGTATATGCAGAAGAGGCGCGCACGCTCACATTCCTGAACCGGTAGCGAAGGTAAGTGCATTTCATGGTTGAAAAGAGCCATATAGCACTTATCCGGATTTTGGTAGCAAGCTCTGGTAGCCCTAAAGAAATCTCTTGCCTAAAGTTATGCAAATATAGGTAATGTAAATGTCTTAAATTAGCTTTCTTTTTTTAAGTTTCAAAGGACAATTTCCATATCTAACGTGACTGAAACAATACATAGCAATACCATTCCAATAAAAATGTGATCCTAAAAGGGCTACACATTTCTTTCAAAATTTTGTCATTATACATTAATATGACATGCAGAAATAGATTATAAATGTAAAAGAAGCATGCAATTTACTGGCAGGTATCCACCAAGGTGCTATTCCATTGTCAAAATACCAATATAGTACTGTGAAACAAAACAACAGAAGATAAAAGCAGCCTATCATGGCCTCCTTGCTGCTGGGCTGATGCCATCCAAAGGCTGCAAAGCTCCTTGCTCTGCAGATCTGCCAACCATGCCTGTGGAAGTGGAAGGCATGGCAATTCAGATGGGAAAAAAATTGCAGACCCTTGTATTAGAGCAGCAGAACTAAATTTGTAAATTTATTTTCCAACATTTTTAATCTTTTCATTTATAGTTTGATTTTCAAATTATATAGATATTTTGTTAAACAATCAATGTTTATTTTTAGGTGAAAACATGGATGCAACATTCATTAAGATTTCAATTTTTTTTAAAAAAAAATCAGAAATACAAGCAGGGCAATGGAGAACTTTGGAAATAAATTGTACCTTTTGAAGAACCTTTTAAGAATCAAATCTGTACTATGAAAATCAAATCTGGATGGAGAGAAACAGGCTCAGGTTCAACCCGTCCAAGACCAAGTGGCTGTGGCTCCTGGCATCCCAATATAGTCAGCTGGCCCCCACAGAGGGGGCATGAAACTTGGGTGTCCTCCTGGATACACGGCTGTCTTTAGAAAAGCACATGACGGCTGTGGCCAGGGGGGCTTTTTATCAGGTTTGCCTGATCTGCCAGTTGCGTCCCTTTCTGGATTGGGATGCTTTACGCACGGTCACTCACGCCCTCGTCATGTCCTGCCTAGACTACTGTAATGCTCTCTACATGGGGCTCCCCTTGAAGAGCATCCGGATGCTCCAACTGGTCCAGAATGTGGCCGCACGGGTGGTGATGGGAGCGACACGGCACTCCCATGTAACACCTCTCCTGTGCAAGCTGCACTGGCTCCCAGTGGTCTTCCGGGTGCGCTTCAAGGTATTGGTTACCACCTTTAGAGTGCTCCATGGCTTAGGACCTGGACATCGAGACTGCCTTCTGCCACCGATAGCCTCCCACCGACCAGTACACTTCCACAGAGAGGGGCTCCTCAGGGTGCCGTCGGCCAAGCAATGCACCTGCCCTCTATGAAGACATCTGCCCTCTGAAATTAGCTGCCCCTGGAGATACGGCAGATCCCGGATCTACGTGCCTTCCACCAAGCCCTAAAGACATTTTTATTCCAACAAACCGGGCTGGCCTAACTTTTTCAATTGTAAATTGTTTTCTATTTTTAAATTTTAAATTTTAAATTGTTTAATTTTAATTATTTAATTGGGTGTTTTAATAGTGGGCCAAATTTATTTAATCTGATCTTAAACTGTTTTTAAATTTTGTATTTTCTATGTTTTATTTGCTGGCTGTTCACCGCCCTGAGTCCTTCGGGAGAACTGCGGTATATAAATATAATAAAAGTAAAAGTAAAGTAAGTAAAGTAAATGATATTTTTTTCTACTTTATTCTGTACCCATATTCTTCTTTGGCACTATTATGAAAAGGTTCTACCAATTGGCAAGAATTCTATGGAATCTGTTAAATTGAGACCAGAAAGACACTTTCCCAGAAGTGTCCTGTTTTTAACAATAAAATGTTAGAGGTTTATATGCCCATTTTGCATTTAGAGGGCACATTTTGGAACCTCTAATGATTAGCTGCTAGGAGGCACATTTATCCTCTTGATAAAATGGATATGGTGATGTATGTAGCTATCATTCAGTCACCATTATGTAAACCTGTGCCCTAGACTCTAGATGTTTCCCAAATGCTACCTCTTCCCCATATGCCTTTGTTTCCCAGAAAGCAGACCTATTCCCACCCAAAGGATTTGGCTGTATTCTTTTCTAAATATTCCAAGGGCCTATATGAAACCCAACAGCATTTCTGTAAATGAACATGCTACAGATTAGTGATTTCTCTTATCTTCTTATCTTATTTGTTTTTAATGATTAAAATAATTGTTTTCCTTGTTTGAGATTTACCATTCCATGACTAATAATATTCAGCTATTATTCTGGAAGGTAGGGTTAAGATTCCGTCAGTTATAAATACAAAGGAAGAGAAAGAGAACATAGGAAGGATTTCCTTGAGTATTCTGTTTTAAGTACCCAGTGATTTATGAGCGCTCACTGCTTGGGATCAGAATAAGTAATCAGCAGATTAGTGTTTATTCCTATTCCCTTCAGTCACCTTATCTTAAGGCTAGTCCACTTTCACAGCCTGTAAAAGGGGAAACAGGACAGAAGAATATTGATTAAATTATGCCTAGTTGTCAGATTTTTATAAATGCAGTACTATCAACAAAAATTGCAGCATAAAAGCAATATACAAATGAATTTATGTCTACTTCAGAAACTGTTTTTTTTTACATTCCAAAATAACTAATTTGGTATTTTTCTGTTAGGGAATAGTTAGAGAAATCTCTTGCCATATTGCATGGCAAAAATAGAAGCAGGTCCTCTAATACAGAGATAATCCAGCAGATGTAGGTCAGTTTGGTATTTTCCATTTGTTCAAATATTTATCCCTAAGCATCCACTGACACTGAGAGGTAATTTGTCCTTAAAATTCCTATGAGCTGTCAGACATTTTTAAGCTGCTAGAGCAGAATTTTTGTAAGTAAAAGTAGACTTGAGGCTCACAAATACAAAAAACAAGGCAACTGTGTACGAAATTCTAGAGAAAAGAATAACAACAGCAACTAATATAATTGGCAAGTTGATACAGTAAATACATCGTTTAAGTGGAAGATATAGAAATCATTGCATTGCCCAGACATTAGTTATATGAATAGGTTTTCTATTTATTTCTCATTTTCCAGTTATCAATAACAGTTGTTATGATTACTTTGTTACATAAGGCTTTATTTTGTGGTTATATCCTTTCTTCCAAAGAACAAATTATTTAATTTTCTTCCACCTTGAAACAAGCAAAGCTATTACTACAAGCCAACATGGTTTTGTCAAAAACAGATCACGCCAGAGAAACCTTACTACTTCTTTGACAAAATGACTAAATTAGTGGACCAGCAAAATACTTTAGACATAGTATACATGTTGAGTATACTTAGTATACCCGATGGCATTTGACAAAGTAGATGACAGCCTACTTATTGGAAAGATAAGTTGTAACTGGTTGACCAGCCTCACTCAATATTTAGTCGTCAATGTAATTATGTTGACATGGAAGAGAGTTTGTAGTGGAGAACCACAAGATTCTATCTTAGGCCCAATACTCTTCAACATCTTCATGAATTATTTAGATGAAGAGATAAGAGGGGAATTCATAAAATTTGTAGGTGACACCAAGTTGAGGCAAATAGCCAACCGTCCAGAGGATAGGTTCAAGATATATAAGGATTTTGACAGACTTGAACACTGAGTCCTTTGTAATGTAAGTTATGTAAATGTAAGTTAATGTAAATTCAATGGTGAAAAAGTAAGGTTTTACACTTAGGCAAGAAAACCAAATGCACAGGGATAAAATAGGTGGTACATGGGTCAACAGCAGTAACTGTGACATGTATCTAGGAATCCTAGCGGACAATCAATTAACTATAAGCCAGTAGTGTGCTGCAATTGCCAAAAGGGCCAATACAGTCCTAGGATGCATCAACAGACGGACAGCATCAAGGTCACATAAAATGTTAGTACAGCTTTATACTGTTCTGCAAAGACCACATTTGGAGTACTGTGTCCAGTTTTGGTCACCATGATACAAAAAGATGTTGAGCCTCTAGAAAGAGTGCAGAGAAGAGCAAAAAAATGTGATTGAGAGAATACAGGTTAACAGTGAAGAGTTGACTAGTCTAACAAAAGAAGGACCAATGGTGACATGATAGTAGGCTTCCAATATTTGAGGGAGACAACCTATAGTCCAAATAGCGAACAGGGCAAGAAGTAATGGATGGAAGCTTAACAAAGAAATATTCAACCTAGAATTAAGGAAAAATTTCCTGTCAATGAGAACAATAAATAAGTGGGACATCTTGCCTCTGGAAATTGTGGATGCTCTATCACTGGAGGTTTTTAAGAATAGATTGACAACTATTTGTCTGGAATGGTATACGGCCTCTGCTTGAACAGTGGGTTAAACTAGAACACCTCCAAGGTCCCTTCCAATTCTGTTATTCTGTAATCTTGTATATTGAAAATTGATAGTTTTTTTATTTATTTTTAAATATTATTTTATTGTTATGTTTCAATTCTACTTTGTGTTTTAGTTTAAGTTTAGTTTAAGTACATAATGGTCTTCCTTATTTTATCTCTTTCATTGCAATCTTGAGCCCTATTTCAAGCCAACAATTATGTAACTGACCCAAAGCTATTTCATGAGCTACATTTTAAGTTTAAACATTTTTAAAAATGCCTATATTTGTGTTCAGGTTTGTTTTACAAAGAAATGTTATTCAGGACTGTGAATGTATGGTTTCAAAAATTACATTTTCTTACAATAAGATTATCAAACAAGTTGAAGACACTCTGAATGATTTTTTAAATTAAAATCATAGTAATGCATTTATCTTTATGGATGAACCATGACTGTATATGTACACTGAGAACCATACACACAGCAGGAGTTTTTCTAATCTACTCATGAACTGAAGAGGAAAAGATTTTCAGTTTAAATTTTATTTAGAAAACGACTATCCTCTTTATCATTTTGAAGAAAGATTTATAACTACAAAAAAGGTGAATGAATGAAAAACAGCATCTTTTTAACAAACGTTTTAACAAAGTTTCACAAAATTTGAAATACGTGCAATATTTACTACCTTGTACAATTTAAACTGAAATGAATTATATAAAACTGTACCAATATGCAAAGCTTTAAAAAAAGGTGGTGCAAAAAGGTTTCAGAATCTACTTAGCTATCTCTGAGTGTCTGTGCAACTATTTGCATAATGTAATTAAGGAGTAATAATAAATTTAGATATTCAGATAGATTATAAACATGTGCACACACACAAAACCACCTATTTGTTTTATAACCATCTTAATAAAAATATAATATGGAATATAATATTAATAATGTCTGTCACATATTTTCTCTCTTTTTCTTCATTGAAATGATGGAATAAATATGAGGCAAGTAAGAATAAGGGGATTTATACATTATGTTTTACAATGCCTTTGCAGCAGAAATAGTGTATTGATAAAATATTGAAATATATTTTATAGTATGCAACACTTTAGTCCAGTTCAAGTCCTGAAAAACCATTTCATACTAAACTACACACATTCGGAAGCAAATATTCCCCAAATACCTTTTCCCCAAAAAGTTATTTGGATTAATAGATATTCTGTTACAAACTGTATCCAACTGTGTCCATCCACCAGTGAAATTACTACTTTGAGCAAATATATCTTCCTCCTTCTTGTTGCCCCACTCTACCCCACAACTGCTCTGTAGAGTTGAGGATTAACAGAATCAGATGGCTGTGTAGAAAATATGAAAGAAGAAAAAAATCCACTTGTATAACACTAGATGTCACCCTATAAAACAATCAATATTCAAGACATTTTTTGTTTTTAAAAAACAAAACAAAACATTGTTGCGCCCATGTCTATAATCTAGGTTTCCTTTATCTATAATACAGAAACCATATTCACCCCAATGATTTTTCATTGAATTTAATACCAGGTTCCCCCCATAGAAGAATATTTACAATGATATCAATACCTACTGTATATTATAGATCTGTTTAGACATTGTAATTACAACCACAGATTAAGATCCTGATCAATTTCCTGCTTTTCCACTGGATTAATCAGTTCTGAAATTTCTCCGTCCTCTGATAAATATATGCATATGACTAATATTATTTGTATATGCATATATACATGAATATGGATTATATCATGTCAAAAAAGGAGTGGGATCAGCATAAAAAAGTATTAAATGTATTAATGACTACTAATTAAAATTGTTTATAAAAAGTGTTCCATTTAGTCAATCATATATTGTCTGTTTGTATCAACTCTTGTCTCACATTTAGTCTATTCATATGCATGTAAACACAGTAAACGTTACACAAATATCTCCTCTCTCTTTAAAAAGAAACAGGAAGGAAAAAAAGAAAGGGAAGGGAAGGGAAGGGAAGGGAAGGAGGGGGTAAGAAGAAGAAGTGGTTATAGTGGGAAGGGAAAAGAAAAGGGAAAGAAAACTTTTGCAGTGGAACAGATAACTGGACAGAGAAGTGGAGAGCATATTTAAATATTACAGAATGGATTAAATTCAGAAGATTTCACTGCTTATTTTTATCATAATATTTTTATTAGTTAATCAGAATATAAAATACAAAAGAGAATGAAAGTAATGGGAAACGAGGGAGGGAAGAAAAGGAAAGGAGAAAGTGTGGGGTAGAAAGGAAACAATGAAGAAAGGGCATTGACTTCCAACTCTTTTTAGCACAGTAAAATATAATAATATTATAACATCAACTTTTTACTTTTATAGCAACTGCTATGTTTCATGTTAATTTTTAATGGATTGCACAGTTGTTTCCAACCATTTGTTTCTCTTGTCCATATTTTTTTAAAACACTTTCTTATTCCTATCAGTGTAATATAAATTCTGCAAGACCCAAATGTTTAAGTCACAATGATTTGGAAAAAATACGGGCATTCTTCCTCTAAGTAATAATGGCTATTTGTTATCATAGGGATATTGAAGGGCATAGACTTCAGGGATAGCACAGTTGCAAATATAGATGTGAATATGTCCAGTGTGGTTTATATACTTTGGACATAGACCAGACAGATTCCATAAAATCTGTTAAGTCTATTAAGTTCAAGTCTCCAGAAAGCTTGCTGGGCTATATTTTAATCTAGGATAGGCTTGAAATACATGATATTATTATTTTCACTGTTGGAAACCATATTTTGATTTTTATACTATTTAAATTTCCAACCTACATCAGTGTGTTTTACTTAAAATCTTAAGAGTATAAAAAGTTTGCAAAACATCCCAAAACTTGTTTTTAAAGTTACAAAGAATGATTAGTGCATTACATTTCCTAGAAATGAAGTTTGGGCAGATGGTAAAATGGACCTAGGTTTCTTGAGTTAATCAGTTGATATGCCCAATAATCTTGCAAACATTTTCTGATCTCTAAAAATTTAGTTCTGAAAAATAAAGAATTACATAATTTCATGGAAATAAGTGATTGCAATTCTTTTGAGCTAGTAAAATAACTTATGAATGTCTTATGTATATTTCAACTTCAATTAGCACTGGATTTGTCTATAACACTAAGATAAAATCTGAGAACCTTCTGTTTAAATATCAAATTCTGTCGTTTTTTTGTTATAAAACAATTCATATTAGATTCTCTGTTGATATATACATTCTCCGGCATCTCGAGTACAAGCCTGGCCTGAAAAAACAAATACAGAACACATCCTTCCTATATTGTGTCATTGGTTCAAAGCTTTTCTACAGTGTGAACAGCATCCTGGACCAGGTTTAAAGTACTCACAAATGGTATATATTAAGTTTCCATCAAGAAATCATGAACACGCCATATAAATACATGAACATATTTTTATTGAGTTTGTATCAGTGTAGGGAACATAAAAAACATAGCAAGATTACAGTAAAATGTACAGCTTATTGTAGATTAAGGCATCAGACTAGAAACTGTGAGACTGACTTCCAGTCCTGTCTTAAACCCAAAGCCAACTGTGAACTTTGGGATAGTCACTCTCTCAGTCTCAGGCATTGAGGTCTACTCGTCCATGTGGTGTTGCTGGATATTGCCCATCAGGGCAATGCTGAGCTGAATACAGACCAAACTGATGTTGGGCCCAGGAGGCAAGTCAGTCGGTCATGTTTTTTTGTTGCAACCTATGGATCTACACCCATGTCCATTAAAATTGAGATATGACTCAGATGCTGCATTTGATAATGCAAGATGGCATTTGTTGTTCTGAAACGCAGATACTCCTCCTGCTGGGAAAAACATTAGGAGGAGGAGGAGGAGGAGGAGGAGGAGGAGGCAGCTCTTCTCTCTCAGTCCCATGAAGAAGACAATGGCAAACCACTTCTGAAAATCCTTGCCAAGAATACCTCACAGACTTGCTCAGCAATTGCCAGGAGCCAAAAAAAACCCCAACACCCCCTCCCCATTTGAAGGCAATCACAGTAGCCTACACACAAAAGTCAACCCAATGATATAATTACTGGAACTGACGCCTTTCATGATACATTTGAGAAACCATAGGCTAAACCTTGATGGATATAGTGGAATAGACAATCTTTAAGAAGGAATACAGGAACAATTAAGGAAAATAAGAGAAATTAAGCATTGAAAAAGGAAAAATATGAAAAAGAAACTCACATAACCATTTTGAATATGTTTAATACAAGAAGACACAAAGGGAAATTGTCAAGCTTTCAATATTATCATATCCCACAATAATGAAGTAGAATTTCTATAATCGTTGTATTTTCTTTTCTTTGGGTGAAAAATATGAAAAAAATAATCAAAAATTCAACTCTTAAAAAACAAAACAAAAAGGCTTTGCCATTTCTACTACACAAAATCATAAACAAAATAAGTCAAATACTCTGATATTCAAAACAATGTCAAGTTTGTGTGTGAGAGTGTGTGTATGTGCTATTGTGCAAAACGTAAAAAAGTGAATCATTAGAAAAATTGCAGTTTTGAAGAATAATTAAAATTCATGACTAGAAATTATTTCATGAGGACATTTAATTAAGACTCAAAGTAGAAAAATATACTAACTGGTCCATGGCTGATAAAAAAAAGGTTTAAGTAAACAAATATCAAACATTCTAACTTCAAGCTACTTTTGTTGATACGTTGTATTCCCTTCTTTTCTATTTAAAGCAAAAAGAAATATTTTAATTGTATTTCAGTGTGTGCATGTATATGCTACACATGCATATATGATTAATATTAAATAGAAAGAATAGAAAGAAAAACACCTAAACCACAAAAGAGATATTTTTAAATACTCATGTATATTTCACGATAAGTAATTCTACATTATGCTTCTATACATAAACATTATTATACACATATGGCAAAAATAATAGTTTATATTCATTTTATCAGTACCATTGTACTGTATGAAATATACACATTCATTCACCAAATCTCTACTATTTACACTACTGAAATTATCATCTACATTGGTAAGGCTTATTTCTAAGATATTTGTTTCAATGTATTAGTATACATGTTTTTTTTTATCATCCTGTATATGTATTTCACAAAATATGATCATTCTTGTCATGTTCTGAAGCTAATGCCTTTAAAAAAATATTGGTGTTTAAGTTTGTTAATAAATAGAAGAATTACTATTTATCTGGAATATAGTATTTTTAATACATGGAATGCATAAATACACAAATGTGACATTTTAAATAATTTTAAGCCACTAGTTATATTCAAATTATACATTAGAAAATGATAAAATATATAATCACACCTCTTGCTAAGCAGATGCATCTTATGGAAGGGTGTTACCTGGTATTCTGTCTTACACTACATCGAAATATAGTTCTATGAATCAGCTTGTACTAACATGGCAAACTTAAGGTATTATTAGAATTAACTACTGGAATTTCCTGGAATCAGAACAGCTTGGTATTCAAAGTTTGTCATCTTAAGTGTATGGGTGCATCAAGTTTGGGAAAGCCTTCTTAACTTGATTGGTCTCATGTAAGTATTGAGAGATATTTTAAATATGACCTGAGTATACATCATTTTAACCAAACTCTTGAAGTTTTGTAGCACAACATTATTTCTAGCATACATTTAAGCAAAATCACTGTCTTATCTTTTACGGGCTAAAAATACCCAACATTCTAATGTATAGACTTGTGAGCACATGTTTTAAAAGAGTAATAAAATATTAGTTAGTCATCTACTGACAATCATTTACTGATATTAGTTGTATCAGAATATACTTTTCTTATAGATTAGCAATCTTTTGATGAGATTTTTATTTCAATAAGGCTATAATTGATCTTTAAAGTATTTATTCTGTGTTACTGAAATTCTAATTAACTATTTTTTTTAAAAAATAATACAGTATTTTCTATTTTCAGAAAGGTATAGCAGCTTAAATCACTGGATGCTATTTGCATTATCTCACAGCAGGGGGCTATAGCAGCTACAGTTCTGGGCCAATTCTTACACCTCTATATACTTGAACTACAGAAAAATGTTTATTGCTACAATCTTCGTACCATGTATGCAATACACATGTTTTGAAACTATATTATTTTATTTATGATTAGTTTTAACCCATGCTTTTAACTGGTTTTTGTAGGACTGATAAAATGTTAAGCAATTCCATGTGTTTAGCTTCTAAAAATTTCCAGATAAAAGTAATATAATGAAGAATGTTAATGAATAAATATATAGCTATATAATGGCTTATATAAGATTTGTAGGTTAGGCTATTAATATTAACTGGGAGCACTTTTACTATATTCAGTAGCAAGATAACTTGACTTTATATTTAAATCTAGGAGAAAAAAAATGTAGCCTCATGAAGTAAAATCCTGAATTTATCTTTTCACTTCCCACGAATACCTTTCTATACTTATTTTGTACAAAGACTGCTTATTTCTTATAAGGCAGAGTCAATCTCCATACAACCTGATGATCTATTATCTCCTTAAAATATTCTGGATTTTTGCAGTTGGCCTTCTGGTTAAGACAGGTTATTACAACAAAACCATATTTCTGTACAAATTATATTTATTATCCAGCGTCAATTTAGATAAAAATAGATTTCATCTGCCCATTTTTCTTTCCTTGTTTTCTTAAATCAAATTAAGATTTGATTAACAACTCTATTGCAATTAATACAACTACTCCATATAAGGAATTAGGTATCAGATGTTTTACATTTCAAAAGATTTGTATTGTCGACAATAAAAAAGTGAAGCTTTTTCTAAGTATTGACTGAAAATCTTGATTTTCAATTTATTATTGTAGTTTCATTGGTTTATCTACAAATTAGATAAGGAGTGTGGGTAGGGAAAGTCTATGTGCATTAAAAGAGACAAAAGTTGAGAAATGATTAAATTGGATGAACTAAGTTTTTCCAAGCAACTTTATTCATATTATATAATAATAGTAATGACTAATGACCAAAATAAACCCATGTAGAGTTATTAACACAAATAAGAAATTAATATGTGTTTAAACCATATAACTATTAAGAATAGCATACTTATGTTATAAATACTTCCTATGACTGCTTATCATTTCATTTCTGCCATATGAAGAGACAACAGGCTTCTGTATATTGGAACAATTCAGTCATTTAATGTTTAATTATAAGAAATAAATCAGGCAAAGTGTTTTACAGAGCACCTTCTCAGTTAGACCCGCAAGGGTGACTGTTTGAACTCTTATTTTCATCAAGGACTGCTTAAAAACTGACAAATGTAAACCAAGCAGAACACCCCACTTTTTACAATATAGGGCAAATACCAGGTACATGATGTAAAAAGAAATAGATTGTGCTTTATCTGACTGGAAAAGGCCAGTATGATTACCTTCATAACAGCAACAGCAAAAAGCAACCTCTTGCATGGCATTTTTCTTTTACCTGATGCTGCCTGCAGTGGTGCATTTTTTCCTTCCTGGCACAATCACTGAACTGCTGTGTTTAAAAAAATATACACGTATCTGGACAGGCAGACACAATTTTACACTATTAGTTTACTCTAAAATACAGTGTGCATGGAATGCAGCTGACTCCATATTCTAAAATATATCAAGTTTTTTCTTCATCAGAAGCAACCATGATTACACTGATGAAAAAAAAATCAATAAAGAGAGCTTCCCCCTCCTTTTGCAGCAAAGAGAATTGACAGTTCACATGGAAATGTAACAAGAGAGGCAACCCCCTACATGTGCCACCTGCCAGATTCCTCAATAAATAATCCCATAGAGCAGCACAACAGCAGCTCCTTGTATTGTGACATTTCCAGCAGTTCCCAGAGATTAGTAAGAAAAGCAAATAGCCATATAAAATCATCTCAGTTCCCAAACACATTCTACCTCTTTTCAGCACTGCCTTTAAAACTCAAAAAATAAACCTGGGAGTTTATGCAGATTCCCAAATCCAGCAGATTTAGACTCACTTAAAAGATTACTTCTGCTTTGGGGATATAGGGAGCAAAGGCTTCCAACTGCTTTCTCTGGAGACTTTATATCATACTATGGCAATTACATGGAGGCATGGAATACCAAAAAGAAGAATCAACCAACTTTACACTACCACTCCTTGCAAAGAGATTATACCGTGTGTCTACATGGTACCACAAGGTCACAACTGTTTCTTAATTAGAGAGCATAGAGAGATCGAGACACATTTTTGGACTCAGACAACATGATGGTGGGAAGAGGGGCAAATGCCAACCATCCTGAAGAAAACATGGAGAAGTTGCTGGTGCTCGCTGACCTCATTTGAAGCCTCCAGAAGCAAACTAGATGGTTGTTAACACTCAAGGATGCTTCATCCTGACACATTTGGATTTCTAACTGTTACATTCTCCCGTTGCCTGTGGGAGGGAAGGAGAAACAGGCAGCAAAAGGACCCTCCAACCACATACTCAAACACTGCAGCCATAAAGACACACACACACATCCATTATCCTTATTGCACATTCCAGCACCACAGCCACATTCTCGAAGGAACAAGAAGGATCAACGGAATCCTTCCCTGGATTCCTTAATAGACATTACCGTTCACCATTTACCACAATTTTCCAGAGGTAAAAGAGATAGTGTTGGAAGCTTGAAATAAGCTGCCGCGCTTTCTAGTTCTTATTTAACAGCCACGTATTTTCAGATTCATTCATTTACATGAGCGAAATACCTTACATGTTTCTTCCATTGTAATTTCTGCATTTCACTTATTGGGTCAATATCAGTGTCAAGGGAACATAAATGGGGGGGGGGAACGGAACAAATAATGCAAAAACAAAGAACGGAGGGGAACAAGGGGCTTTGAGAATGCACTACAGTATATATTATAGGTTATGGCGGGAGGAATGGGGGATCCAATATTTCACTTTGCTCATCTTTAAGACAAGCCACACTTCTATAGTCTTATTGTCTGTGCCCTCTTCCCCCCCCCCCATTTTGAGCTTTTATCCTCCTGGGATGATGTTGCACACGTTGTTCACCTCACTGCATTCCCCTTCTCACTTTCCTAGACCTATTTGATGGGGTGAAAAAGAGTGGCAAAAGGGGAAGGTTGCAAGGAGTTGAAAGGGAGAATGGAGCC
>JANHZT010007458.1:235930-249822 GCA_032468215.1 Stegonotus admiraltiensis | reverse complement strand
CCTGTTAAAGGAAAGCTACGAATAAAAGAATAAGAATACAGCGAGGAGCAAGAAGAGGAGGAGGGGGGGGATCTTAAATGTTTGAAGGAGACTTATTGCTGAGAGTTACCAGCTTCCCTGCCTCTACTCCGGACTGGCAAGTACTTAAGCCAATTAAAATTACAACTAGACATTACTTACAAGCCAATGGAAGAACAGACAAAAGAATAAAAGGTGGGGAAGATCGGAAGTAGTAGAGGCGCTGTGCAAAGGTAATCCTAAAAGTGGCTGGCTTTTCTTCCCCAATTTATTTATTCATTCATTATTAACTTGACAGGTTGGGAACGAAGCAAGTGCCCAGCGGCCTGAAACAGCGCCCGTTTGAGAGCTATTGAGAAGCAGAGAGGGAACAAGTGAGCGAGTCTGGGAAAATGGGTCACTGCGCAGGCAGCCGCGCAACTGAAACTAGAAAGCACGATTTGCTATGTATATAGTCTAAGAAAAGGGATGGGAAGATTATCGAACAATGATTGAGGGAGAAGAATGCATGAGGAAGGAGGCAGTGACAGGTGACCTAAATTAATAGGCGCGTGTGGAATAATCATTGAAAGAAGAAAATTCAAGTAAGTTTCATGGAAAAAAAGTATAGGATTTAAATTAAGCTGCTTTTTCACATCTCAGTTGTGTTCATTTTTTTTTCTTTTCAGATCAAGGACATATCCACATAGCCACTATCACTACAGTGCAATATCACAACCGTACCTGCTCCTGCATGATGCGACTGCATGACTCCACTTGCACCCTGTGGTTTGCCCATTTCTAAGAAATCCTAGTCTAGTGGTTCATTGTGCCTTTTGACATAGCAAGATTGGGCTTTCAGTCACCGTGCAGCACACTGGGCCAACTGAAGACATAATCTAGTTTTAGGAAAACCCCTTTTCATCTGCATTTCAGCTACAGAACCATCCACTTATTCAGCATTTGTCCACTTGAGAATCAGACTATTCTGGTGTTTTTAACTGTTGTGGTAACTGGCCCAGCAACCTGTAACCCCTTGTTCATCAAATGTATTTTCGGCCATCATATTCTAGTTCCCAAGGGATGACAATTTAATTCCCAAAGCTTGTGGCAGAAGGCTACTGGTCATCATAACTCTAGATAAACTCTAGATAAACTCTAGATAAGCATTTAAAGGTACTTTGGGTAAGCTTTGACCAATAATCTGTTATGAATGCTTTTTTCCATTTTTAGCTGTGGCAGTTTATTTGTGCGAGACTTTATACCTAAGAACTTATATTTGGAGTTACAATGCTTTTATAGCTTTAAGCCTCTTTGGGGAAGTACAAACCAATAAAATTAAAGTGTGGGAAGAACTGTAAGTGTCCATTGAACACAATTTCATTGTGTAATTCCTAGAAGTCAGCAGCTATGGTGTTTTTTTATCTGCCAACGTACTGGACAGTTTTCTGGTTGATCATTTATGAAAACTACCATTAGTGAACCAGACTTTTTCTGCGCTCTGATTTTCTTCATGTATTTCCCTCTCATTTGCCCCTATGATTCAGTTACTCTATAGCTGCATGATCCAATGTTCATATTCAAGTCCCATGCGAGGCAATGGCTGGTACAGTGATAATCCCAGCAAAGTGCTGCTGTGGAATTATATAGTGGAAAAACCAAACCATTATTCTCCTGGGCTTTGGGACAAAGCCAAAGTCCAGAAGAAATTACAGTGTAAGCTTCAAAACACTGATATGTTTGACTGTATGGCATAAAATGAAGGCTAGGGGCTTTCTGCGCTTAGTAAGAGAATAGAACAAAATCAAAGGTAATCAACTGGGTATAGTAGACCAAAATGGTAGGTCTGGAAAGGACCATACATCACATCCCATACAGAGTGGCTTCAAAGAGGTTGGGACACAGCATCCATGGCCACTGCAGTTGTTTCCAGAGTTTGCTTCCATGAAAGCAATAATCAATTACTGTTGGCCTTTCCAACATCTCCCAGAGATGTTAGTGAAAGATTCTTCTCAGAATACAGAAGTTGGTGGTGAGACAACTTTAAACAGTATCCCATTAGATGGGGCAGAGGATTGCCTGATATACACTATCCTGATGCTATAAAGCATAGCACTGGAATATATTCCTTTTTAGTTTTATGTTACATTAATACACATGTGACCAGTTAGATCTGTAGCAGTCCCAATTATCTATGGCTGAACTTAATATACAAGCAGTCACAACTGTAATCTGGTGCACGCAGGGGGAGTGTGCAGAAGCGATGGGCAGCCACTGTTGTCAAGTGCTGAGCAAATTTGTGACTATAAAAGTGATTGAATCAATGGCATAACCCACTTAAGGTTGCATTATCAGAAGATGGATATGTTTGAGAAAAGTTTGTTTTGGTCCTGATTGGCCATGAAACATGTGGAAGGGGAATATAATAGCAAATGCAATCCCTGGCATGCTAAGATATATCACTATCAGAAGAGGAACACTACGTACTTTGCTTACGTACTTTGAATAGGCCATGTCAACTGTTCAAAGTGGCAGAAAGTTGAAATCAGAATTTTCTACCCTGACCAACACTAGAATGCATGGCTGAATGAATTGCTGAAAAATAGTTTATGATATGATCTTACAGTCACAATGTTACATTATAGTGAAGTTCAGAGGCATCCACAGCAAACAGAACAAATTTTGGCAAAATTACAAAATATATTCTGATGCTACCATGATAAGGTCGTACAAATTCATGTAAGTATGTAATTCACAAACAAACAGGGCAAAGTTTGTGTCATAATGCTGCAATGCACATTTTAAAAAATTTGTTCCCTTGCTTTTTCCCAATGGATTGCATGGTGATCATTGCAACATAGACCTTTTTAGAGTTACACAAGCCAGGGTATTTATAAATATTGCAAATAAGATTAATACTAGATTTCTATTACTAATTTCCTTTTACCAAGTAGTGTTCAGCTTAACAAATAATAAAATATAAAGCCAAAGAAAAGGAATGTAACAAAAAGATAAGTGTCAATAAAGAATTGAATGGGATCAATTATTGCACGATTGGCCTCATAAACAACCAAATAAGCATGTTTTCCATTAAATTAACAGTATAGGAAACCATGTGAATGTTTTTTTAAAAATTATGCAAACTCCAATTAATTATATTCACATGTAGGAGATAATAAATCTAGACCAGAATATAGAATATATTTTTGTTTTTTGGTATCCTGAGCCAATATACAGAACCTCTTTGTCATCATGGCATACTAGCATACATTTCCTTGTTTATTCATAAATGACACCATGATAACTATTTGGTTTGGGGTTTTGCTTTGGGACTTCTGTTTTTGTTTTATAAAATCCAATAAAAATGGTAATTTCAGCTGGTGCAAGTAGTCTGCTGAGGTGACCCACTATCTACAGATAGGGGGAAATAAAAGTAAATGAAGTCAAGCAGGCTCCCAGTCTGATTTTTCTTTCCTCAAAGCTTGGTTATAGACAAAAGGAAACAGCAGCTGAAAATATGTGGAGGTAGAATTTATATGAGCAGAGAAAATAATAGGCCTGCTGTTATACAGAAGTCATATGATCCAAGAAATATATCTGAAACTATTAAAAATTAGGGTTATCCTTACAAGAGTAATCTGGCTTTCTGGGAATAGCATCATGGATCATTTAAAAGTAGCCATAGATTTTTGTGATAGTGTGTGCTAAGGACACACTCTCAGTTCCAAAGAGGCCTCCTTTGTATATTTCAGTTGAATTTTCCTTAAATTCTAATTTGTGGTGCAGCAAAAAGACAGTAGTTTTATTTATACATTACTATATCTACAGCCTTTGTTCCACTCAAATCCTGCTATGTTGTCTTGGGATAATATGCCCCAAGTGTCATGCCCCCGTGCATGCCAGAAGTACAAACTTATCCAAGGTTTGACGGTTGTCCCAGCTGTCCAGCTAAAGTAAGTAGTGATACAGGAAGAGGTGGAATTGAATGATCAGTGATCACTTTAATAATATCAGCAAAGAGATCATGTCATATTATGTGAGAGAAAGTGGTAATAAAGCACATGTAAAAATAAAATAAAAGTATTTGTTGCCATATCATTGAAAGTTGGGTCCTTCAGTTAACATGCTGCTGAGAGAGAATTGAAGATTTTTTAAGAGAATTAATGATATTTAATATGCAACAAGATTAAAGGTTTTGGGTTATCTAGTTAGTGATAACTAGATAAGCAGAACAAGAATATCCAACAATTTCTTAACAGTATCCACACAATCAGAATTCCTACATGCATGAACATCACAAGTTGGAGTACACAGAAACAAAGTATGCTATATAATTGATCCATGGAGATGAAAGAGTTTAGTTATGGTAAGAACATGTAGCCAAGGTCTGACTGATCATGAATTTGTCATGTGCAAGTTCCAACTCAATCTAAAGCAATAGTAAAATCCAATCACTTTTCATGATATAATATTGAACATATATCCACCATTAAATATTAGAAACTGATTTGAAGTTCTGAACTGGCTGATAGGAACCAGTAAACTAGAGAATGAACTTAAGAAGTTGTTTAGAAGGAATGCCAAAATAGACTCCAGATCAAGACACAGAATATATCAATTTTAACATTAGAACAAACCATGGAAATTGGGGAGAAGAGAAGAAAAGAGAAGCCAAAGGTCAAAAATCTCAAGTAAAAAAAATTGAAGATTTTCAGAGAGATGTTAGAAGAGTCAAGGAGCAGTTTTACAACCATGACAGAACATGATAAACAAATTGGCTCTGGGCCAGCAAAAGAATAAGACAACACTTTATAATATCTCCATATTTAGTCAGTTAATATGCTGAAATTATATTAAGCGAGTTTGGATTGGAACAAGATGAACAAGGTTTTCAAAATGGAGGCAAAAGCATCAATAACCCATGCTATGCTCCTAATACTACTCTTTTAACTAAAAATACAAATAAGCACAGTGAAAAAAATGGATCTGGGATTATCCATGAAAAAGACCAAACTAATAGCAAGAGGTACAACAGCCAACATTGGAACTGGAGATGAAGATATTGCAATGATAATTAGCTTCTGCCTTTTAAGATCAAGTATCAATATTAAAGGAACCAGAAGTCAAGAAATATACAACAGTTTAGCACTTGGTAGGGCAGCAATTAAGTCCTTGGAAAAGATATTTGAATGATACAAAACATGTATTCCTACAAATATCAGATTTGTGTAAACAATGTTTTTCCTTATGACACTATGGAAGTCAACATTGAATTTTGAAGAAGCAGAATAGAAAGTGTATTTACATTTTTGAGTTTGGTGTTAGAGAACAACCCAAGATAATTAATAAATCAATTATAGAATAAATCAATCCAGAAATCTCATTTGAAGCACAAATAACTTGACTCACTGTTATATTTTAAACATGTTAGACTAAGACCTAATTTAGGGAAACTGGAAGAAAAGGAAAGAGTGTGAGCAAAAGCACAGACTCAGTTATGGCAACAGTGAGTTTTCAGTTGGAAAACTTGAAAGAGTGTGTCCGATAGACCATCCTGGAGAGGTTCTATCTGTACAATAGCTAAAAACTGACAGCCTTGATGCCACATAAGCACTCTATCAATAGCTTTTATGCATAGTCTCAGTGCTACAGTAAATAGTCCTAGTTCTTCCTTCAATATCCTACTTCTAAGCTTTCAGAACTACCCATGTTAAGCATAGAAACTGGGTTATTCTGTAGTAAATTTTCTCCACAAATGTTTTGTGGAACCTAAATTATTGAACTCTGTCCTCTGTAATATCTTTCATTCAAATTAGTACAGCCTTAGCATTGGAAGTTGATAATGAAGGTAACCCTGAAGACTAGTTTTAGGAACAAGTTCAAAAATGCAGTTCCATACTTACAACTACAAGTAATCACTTTACACTTGACTTCATAGAGCTAGTATTTCAAATAAAATTACTGCAGTTTAACATACCTATCTGAAGTAAGATAGCAATCAACAAATGTACTTTACATACTATATGTGAAATGGATAATGTTGCCACAAAAGGCATTTGTAAATATCTTATTCAATGAATTATTATTGTGCATGACTACTATCTAGAGACAAATCTTTAACTACCACACATCGTGATACTTATCTAACACTCAAGAGACTAACCAGTACCAATCAAGGAGAATATTTGTAGCTCAGGGTTGAAATGGGGGGTCCTTGGTGCTCTCTGAGCTTGTTTGTTTTCTTGCAGACGTTTCATTATCCTAACTAGGTAACATCATCAGTGCTGTCAGTTTATATTCTTTGTCTTGCCTGTAGGTGGGTGGGGACAGTCTAAAGGATTCCTTGATTGGACTGTTTACTAATGGTTTTCTGGCAGTTTCTTGATTGGGACATTGCTTACTTGATTGTTGGTCTGACATTGACCTTGGAGTTAATCTATGCTTATCTGAGTGCCGATTACTAGTGAAGAAGAGCTGGAGTCTTTTTCTCTTTGGGGCTGGTTGATTGTCTCTTTTGTATAGTCTATAGATTTTTTTTTTGCTTTGATTTATATGCCACCCTTCTCCAGAGACTCAGGGCGGCTTACAATGCGTTAAGCAATAGCCTTCATACTTCTGTATATTTATACAAAGTCAGCTGTTGTTGTTAATGTTGTTAATGTCTGTGTGTCTATTCATGGCTGATTTGTCAGACTGCCAAGCTTTTAGAAATTCTCTGGCATTTTTTAATTTGGCCTGGTCTAGGATTATCACATTTTCCCAATTGAAACTATGGTTAAATCTGTCTAGATGTTGTGAAATTAAAGAATTTTCATCATGCCTTCTGACTGCCAGTTGGTGTTCATCGACTAACTAATTGCCAGTATGCAGAATATCATTTGATATCTCAAACTTTGCCTACACCAGTTATTGTCTATAGCTTTACATAAAAGAACACTTTAAAAATTGCTAGGATGTACTGCTCATGCATTTTCTCATAATAAAATTGATTCTGAGTTAAGCATTGTAGCATGCATTCTAGGCAGTAACTGATGTCAACTTTCTCTGAACAACACAACCATATCAAAATAATGGATCTTCTCTTTTTTAAAAAAGAGAGATCCAATAAAAATATTTCAGTAAATATGAAGAATGGTCATCTGCAATTTTAGTGTCTATTTGACAGCTCAGAAAGTTGAAGTAAGAGCTAGTAAATAACTGATATTCATAATATGAATAGTTGAGGAACAAAGTTATTTCTCTATGGATTTCTCTTTCTTCACTCTAAAATTATGGGCCTGCTGGTTCCTTGAAAGATACAATTAATTTGAATCATATTTCCTCTAATGCTAAAGTGTCTCATTCTGGATCAACAGGAACTGCTGCAAGTGTCATATTTGCACTTGAACTTGTACTGGAACTGCAGGAGCCATTTTTCACAGATTGCTCTGCCAAGTCAGTAGAGCCAGATGCTCTTATTATTTGCCAAGTCTTCCCACTCATTGATGACAACTCAAGACACATTTATAGATGCCTTTATGGGGATTTCAGATGACCTCTTGTTTCTTAGCATTCAGTATTTTATCTTTATATGTATGTGAATGAAATACCTTGCATTCTAGATACATGATCGGATCAAAACAACAATCCTAATTTGAGTATAATTAAGAATCACAGTATAGATTGGACTTTGAATTAATAGTAGTGATAATAAACTAGTTTTGATATTGCCGGACATGTTATATATTAGACCCTCTAAGAAACAGCAGTATAACTTATTTATTATTTAGCTGCCTTCTACATTCCATGCTTTGCCACTATAAATCCTATTGTAATTAAATTAATCACACAATAGGATGATTTAATTTTAGGTTAAAAATTATGTTGAATTCTGTAACAGTGTGAATTTTGTAACAAATATAATTCCAAATGCAAACTTCCTCAAACCATACACCCAATAGTTATTGATTATTTAGCTTTATATAGCCACTCTTTTTCTACAGTTGAATTCCTGATATCCTGCACATATACATGTTTTTATTGTATTCTTTTTTTATTATAAATTTTGTAGAAACTTAAGGCTCTCTTTTTTTACTCATACTTTGAGATTTTCATTTTCTATATTATTAGAGCTAAAGAACTACAAAAATAAAACAAAAATCAATTGATTGTTACAAATAATAAATTTAAATATTTAATTAACTAATAATTCCTATAATCTTTGGTTTCTGCAGAAGATAGTCTTTCAAGACTTAAGAGACCCCTAATGTTTAGAAATAATGTCTATGTCCTTAGCTGCCAATTGTCTGATTTTAAACTCAGTTTTGCTTGCAATAGCATGCTAACATTATAACAATTGCCAATCATGTATGAATAAAGAATAAAAATAAATTATACAATTGAAAGAATTTATAGAGATGGTCACAGAGAATTTTATTTTTTAGTTTCAAAGTGTATGATATGTTCACTACAGCAGCATCCAGGGGTGGGTTCCACTTACCTTTACTACCAGTTCGCAGCGGGAGTGTGCAAGCATCTGCACATGCACAGAAGCTTCTGAGCATGCGCAGATCACCCATGATGATGATGTGGCAGGTGGGCGGAGCCTCCCACCAGTTTTACTACCGCTTCTATAGAACTGGACCGAACCGGAAGCAACCCACCACTGGCACCATCTCTAATTTAGAAAAGATGTCCACTAGAGATCACGTAGTGGTAATCTGAGGCACTGCAATTAGGGAACAATATAAAAGCCCCCTTCCTCCTCCCTTCCAATAATGTAAGAAAAAAGACAGCATAAGAAAGTGATATGCCAACAGTCAAAGTTATACTATTTTACTTTAAAGTATTACTTTAAAATGAGATGAACATTGAGTTGGTAATCATAAATTAGCTTCAGTTCATATAAATAATAATGATGTAGGGTGAATCTAATAACCTTTCCCTTTTCAGTGCCCAGAAAGTTAATGTTAGATTGATTGAGTTTACTGCTAGTGAACTTTGGAAAGAAAGTTTCCAAAGAGAGAAAGTGCTGTCTCTCTGTCTCCTGTCTATCATCTATCTAGCCAGAAGAAGATGCACCCACCTTGTATTATAGCCCTTTTCACCATATCTTGTCTGTAGAAGTGAGTAGGTCCCATTGCTTGTGATCTAAACTGATTTAGAATAGTAGTGGCGCTGAAATGCACTTTACAAAGTATTTGAGTTGCAGGGTTGGGGCTTGATTACTTTTAAACAATATGTTATTTAGGATAATCAACAAATAAAATGTTATGTAGCCAGTATGAATGTAGTAGTAGTAAACACAACTATGTGCAATGCTAGTAATGATATTAGAATGTTTGGAATATCCATCTATTTAACATTGATTTGTGTTACCGTAGGTAGGTGTTGTAGTAGATGGTGCCTACTCCTAAAAGATAGTAAAAGCTTTCCTCTAGCTGCTTCCCTAGATTTCTAGGTAGAAAGCTAGATAACACAGTTTAACATAGAAGGCAGACAGTTATTAAAATCAGATCAATAGTTAACATCCAACCCTTTCTTTTGCTTGCTATCATTTCAGAATTCTTTTATTTATGATACAATTCAGATTCAATAAAACAGGATTTTTTCACTGTGCCAAGTAGTGAAAAAAATGTAGCATGAATAGAAATATTCAAAATCTAGTTTTTACAACTGTTCCTCCCTGGAAGAATGTTTTTGCATTCTTGTCTCCTCTGCTGGCCAAATCTGATCTGTCTTTTGTTTTAATACTTATCACATTTCAGAAAGAGTAAAGTAGGTTAATTAAATAATTATAAATCTTCACAACAGCTGTTTATTATGAAAAAAGTAATCTGAGCCAAAGAAGATATTATAATCACTTCTTTTACTCAGTCTCATCTAGTTTCAGTGGATACGTGATGCAGAGCATTTGTCAATAATTCATGTTTTGCCTTAGAATTCTGGACTTTTCAATGTCTTTTAAATGTGATTAGGTACATTCACACTCACATAAGTATGTAAAACAAAGCAAGAAAGGCTAGATTTGTATCTTTTGCATTATTGTTGAACTTTCCTTCTTTAATATGTATAGTATTTATTTATTCTTTTAATTTTTAATTTAGTTTGTTAATTGTTAATTTGTTTGTGTCTCTTTGTGTTTATATTTCACGTTTTGATTCTGTCTTGCAAATGCATAGCTAAATAATGAAGAAAAGGTATAAAATACATATGGATATCATTAAATCATTTGTAGAGTAAAAGAAAAAAGGAAAACAAAACTTCTTCAAACAAAACTTTATTAATTGTTAATTTGTTAATGTTTTGTCTCTGTTTGTATTCTACCTTTTGCTTCTATCTTGTAAATTTAATAGATAAATGCCTAGCTAAATAATTAAAAAAAGATATAAATGTGGCTATTATTAAGTCATTTGAGGGGTAAAAGGAAAAAAAAGAAAACAGCAGAAAATTTCTTCAAACAGAATGACATTATTAATTGTTAATTTATTAATGTTTGTGTCTGTGAGTGTCTTTATTTCACCTTTTACTTGTGCCTTGAAAATTTAATAGATAAATGCATAGTTAACTAATTAGGACAAGATATAAAACAAACATAGTTATTAAATTATTTGTGGACTAAAGATGTAAAGGAAACAGCAAAAAATAAATCTTCAAACAAAAATCCTAGAAAAACAATGTATTTTTCTACCATTCCCATGTCAACAAAGATAACATGGTGTTCCTTAGGAAGTCAGGATAGTTTTCTAATTACTGTGCTACTCTTACAAATCTACTGCTGATTTTTGAAGAACTCAGAAGAGACTTTGGAGGGACCATTGGAGGTACATACTGATGTCTGAACTTGGTTGTTTTCTTGACATTTCATTATCAAATAAAATAAAATTAGCAATGCAGATTTAATTTATTTGTTTGTTTATTTATTATTATTAAATATTTATTATATTTATTATATTTTACAAATAGCTCAAGGCTGTGAAGATATCCAAAACCTCTTCCTCCTCTTATTTTCCCCTACAACAATAACCCTATGAAGGGAGTTGCACTGAGAGAGAGCAACTAGCCTGAAGTTATCCAGCTGGTTTTCATGGCTAAGCAGAACTTGAACTCATGGTCTTTTGCTAAGTTAATGTTGGGTTTATATATAGTTACGTATAGCAGAGAAGGATACTGTATATATTTACTATAGGGCAAAGAAAAACCAAACTGATAGAACACCAATTTCCAAACATTAGGGGTGCTCAAAAGTTGTAACATGCCTTGAGGATTATAAGGATATTTTTGTTACATTAATATAATTTAGATGTGATTGGTAAGTAACTACATAAATATTGTAATTTTTTAACATTTTGTTTCTTTCACGCAGTTCAACAAAATACTTCACACTCTCTTCTATTGGATATTTTATTATTTTATTTTATTTTATAAAAGCTGTTATCTCATGGCCTAATACTAACAATACTAGTATTATCTTAATACCTTTAGGAATGAAAATAATATTTAGGGTTTTTTAATGGGTCAATATGTTTAATATGTTCTATTAAAACATAGAAATTGATTATGAATTATGTTTAAACTGAACTATTTTAATACTTTTTTTTCTTTCCAAACTAAATGCCATCATAACAAGAATTGTACCAAGTTGCTGCTGGTTCAATAAGGTTAACCATTATGACAAATCCTTTCTCTCACATTCCTATAATACAACTTCTTCCAAAATTGGGTCAAATGAGATGATCTTTGAGGTTTACTGTAGCTTAGAAACAGGTTTACATGACACTTGCTCTAGAGCTAAATTATTGAAGGTTTTTAGGGAGCTATCAATACCTTGACTTTATCCTGATGTAAAATAGAAGTTAGTATACTGATAGTTAATCTAAAATACATGGTTTGTAAATATACACAAAGGCATCATTCAGGCTGCTAGGTTTTTGATATTGTTTCCTTTTCAGTTTCCTTTCAGCTCTGACTACTCATAAAATGAACTTCAATCATCTACCTGGAAGTTAACCCAGTTGGATACCCTAAGGTCTTATCAATTACACTGATAAAGAAAGAGTAATCTGTGTATACATGCATTCAATTAGTATTACAAACAGGGTACTTTATTTTACACACAATTTATCATAATTCATTTTCTAAATCTTTTTGAAATTGTATATAGATCTAAATATGTCTCATATGAATTTCTCATTTATTGGAGAAAAATATCTTCAAATGAGATTCCTTGATAAATTTTATAATTATTTTGGTGTGTAATGGTTCCTTTTCAGGCTAGAGAATATATTTAAATTCTTAAAATTTAAAATGATTTTTCTTTTGTAGAAATACATTAATTATTATTATTATTTGTACATTATTTATTCATTCAAAAAAATTTTAGATTGACATAATTGCCCATCTCAAATACATGACTCTGGGTAGATAACCTAAAAATAAAAAAACCCACTATGTACAGACATTATAAAACACACAGAAGCTAGGAAAAATTGCAAAAACATTACTTAATCATTCAGCACGATCAAGAAACAGGTTCCATCCAAAGACCCAGGCTGAAGCATAGAGCCAAGTCTCCAAAGCCTTAGAGAAGGCCAACAGAAACAAGGCCAAACTAATATTTGGAGAAAGATTATTCTAGAGGGAGAGAATATGAGAGATATTCATATTCATGAGAGAAAAGACTCTCTTCTTTGGCTCTTAGCAAATGAACCAGGAGCATGCCCCTCCTGCTGGGACAGATGGGACAGATAGAGATAATTAGAAAGAGATAGTTCCATAAGAAAACTGGCCTCAAATTATGAAGAGTTTCAAAGTGACTACCAGCACCCTGAATTTCACCCAAAAATATGTTCCTAGCCAAGCAACTTGTGAAGCAGTCATTTTGCACGCACTGAAAAGCAGCTATTGCTAATTGTCACATTATGTACCAACTGAAGCTTCCAAATGGCTTTCAAGGGTAGTCCCATGTATCACACTTACATGATCAAGAAGAGGTTTAATTTATTTGTTCAGAAAGAAAATCATGTTAAATTTCATGTCTATCTTTGTTTTGATTTATAAACATGTTTTGTTGGATATTTTTGGATTTGCCTTTTCAGACTGCTATCGATATTTCCTTGTTGGATCCCTATTTGACTTTGCAAACTGGACTGTGTTGCTTCCTTGGGTTTAGCAACTATAAGGAAGTGGTTGAACTGATCTGCACCAACAACAAGAGGGAAGCTGGAAAACAAAGCTAACACTGGCCCAAAAGATATCCTGATGCCCTAAAGAATTTGGCTGTTTTCAGGTACAGTAGGTTACAAATTAGAAGATTCAATATCTAATCTAGTCAACTTTTCTACCCAGAATGTGGGAACAGACAAGCACTTCCTTAATGAAACAGTGATATAATGGGGAATAACAGGAGTTAATTTCTTAGTGCTTTACTATAGTACTATTAGAAATTACTCAATCCATATGTTGTTTGTAGAAGTCTTGTTTGTGTACATCTTAGCTACTAGATGGCACCAAGGAAACTTTTATAGGTCTTCTTGGCTGAACAGTGTGCTCTGTATTATGAATGCATATACTATACATTCTGAGGATTGCTTTAAACATTGCTTTGATTGATTTGAGTGTGTTAAGTATTTATTTAATGCCAAATAATGTATCACATTTAAGTTAAATTTCTTAACTTTTTGGATTTAATCTGCTCATTTCTACACTCTAGATTTCTTGTCAAGCACATATGTTTCTGGATCTAACCTTGCAATTGTGATGGAGGCAGGTGGCATTTTTGTCATACGGTGTCAACTGCCAAGCTTCTAGAATAGTCAATCAGTGTGGGGGTTATCTTGATCTCCCCAGTGGATGGCAAAACCAAGCTGGGGGGTGGAGGTAAACTCTCAATGGCTAATCCTATCAGGCAATGTGGA
>JANHZT010007458.1:202776-215145 GCA_032468215.1 Stegonotus admiraltiensis | reverse complement strand
GGCTGTATCATGTTTCTAAAGATCCCTTTATAGACAGCAACTGTGCCTGGTGAAAAACCTGAATGGGTTGAAACCTCTCAAAACATCTTGACAAAACAGATATTATTTTATAATGATTATTTGCACAACATAGTTACTTGTAGAGCATTATTTTTGGTTTTTCCTTCTGCTTCTTTTGCTGAAGAATGGTACATGAATTTGTCCAAGTTAATTCAGTTGAACAGTTCAACAATTCAGTTTGAAAACTGTTCTCAATGTTCAAATGAAATCAATCAGGGCTTTGAGATAGCTTAATATTGTATAATGTAAATTTTCAAATAAAATAATGCTGGATTAACAAACTAAAATAATGCTGGATTAACAAACAAAGAGAAACTTTTACTTCTCCCAAACACACCAGTTGGGATTTCATTATTTTTTTAAAAACAGAACAAAACAAAGAACCTTTAAACCAAAGGTTACTAAGTTTTCTTTAAGTAACTAAGTTATTTATTTTTATAAACTTTTATTCCTTCCATCCATCCATCCATCCATCCATCCATCTATCATTTATCTATCTATCCCTAACTTAAAATGCATTTTGGAAAGTATCTGTGACTCTGGGTCAATTAATAGGGATAAAGGAATTTATAGTCTATTAGAATTTGATTGGCACAGGTCCCATCTCCTATTTTGGCATTCATTACTGTTTTACAGAGTTTATTTTTGCTACGGATATAACATTATATGTCTGATATTTTTGTTTTTATTTATTAGAAAAAAGTAATATGATTATGCAGCATTATAAACTACTACTACTACTACTACTACTACTACTACTACTACTAATTTTATTTCTATACCGCCCTTCTCCTGTCAGGGACTCAGGGCGGCGAACAGCCATGATAAAACAAACGAATACAAAAGTTAAAACCAACATAAAAAGTATTAAACAATTTGGCCCAACAATTTAAAACACCCCCAATACTAATAAAACCCCAATTAAAATTGATGGCTATGTTAGGCCGGTTGCGTGGAACAAATGTGTCTTCAGGGCCCGGCGGAAGACACGGAGGTCCAAGATGGTGCGTATCTCTGGTAATAATAAATGCTTTATTATTATTAGACTACATCCAAAGTATTTTTATTAAAATGATAGCGATGTTATCTTACGTTCCATGCTTGAAAACAATTACTCCTCTATGTTTTTTCTTGTTCTTCCAATGTTTTTTGGTTCTTTCTGAGGTAAAGAATTCTGAACTGTATTATATACTTTTTGTTTTATTTTGATCTAGCTTGATAAAAAATCTTTTTTTCAGAGTACCCAATTTGATCTAATATTATTGATTTCTCCCCTTTAATTCATCTTCATGCTGTACTTACAGCAACTCTCCTAATCATATTTTTATCGTGCTGCTTTTTATAGCACTATAAATTGGAATATCTTCAGTTATGACACCCACTCTGTGTGGAGCCTTCTAACACCTCATGTGCTTTCTTTGGAAAAACTTTTGTGCAAATGAGATCCCAAAAGGCATTTGCAAGAGTCACCATCTGCCAAATAACATGTAGAAAGTTGGCAACTTGTTCCTTTCTTCATCTGATTCCTTTTGCCACTGTATCAACTGGGGATATATGCATCATGAATGTATACAGAATCAAATAGTCTTTCACACACGTACTTATTTAAATATTTTTTTAACCTTTCTACTAGATTAGTTTGATATTACAATTAAATATACAATAGTCAAAGTTAAGCAAACTGCTTAGTTTTTAATATGAATTTACTCATGTGACTCAGAATATTAGGGTGGCAGTTATTTATCAATAAATATCCATTGGTTTAAAGTCTTAGACTGTGTCTCATTCCATAAATGGTAGGTATATTTATAAAATTAATCTGGTGCCAATTTATAATATAGACTCTCCTGATTTTTTAAATGGAATTACTGTAAATTATCTGGAGATCTAACTATGCTAAGCTTCTCTAGAGCAAGTGTGTGAAATCAATTCTGTAAGAAGATTCACCCTGAATTAATAAACTATAATATATAAAGTCACAGAAAAACATGTCAGTACCCTTAAAGAAAATTGCTTGCTTACTACTTATATGTTTTTGACTCTTGACAAGAAACATGAATACAAAAGTCAGGAAGACTGAAAATTTTAAAAAGGCAGACCAAAAAAAGTCTCGGTAACAAAAAACAAGATAACCAATAAAATATACATTTTGCTACTTAGGAAGAAGAAAAAAAATAGAAAAGACATTAAAAATTACATTCATTTTCTACAATTTAGCATTCCATTTCCTTTTGATCCTGTACAGCTGAAGGTAGACTTGATTAAAAAATTTCATTAATGTTACCATTATCTAAGCTATGATTTCTCTACTTCTCTGAGATGCATCAGGAATTAAGATATCCACAGAATATATATTCTGCATGAAAGCCTCTTTAATTGATGTCATTTTAAAAATAATTTGGGATTTTTTTATTTGGAAACTATCATCTGGAACAACAGAACATAAATTTATTCCAATTAGGTATCAGATTTTTCAAATATTTTGGCACTCATCATAATGATTTAGTTTCCAAGCCCACATCTAATATTTGTTTCCCACCTCTGGATATTTTCAGGGGATTATCCATTCTCTATTTTACAGGCATTATGCAACATCTGCTAAGACAGGTGTTCCATAATCTAGATTTGTATGTATATTACTATTTGCAGAGATTTTTCATTTATTCCAGTACATAATTATGGACAATTTTGTTCCAACTCTTTAGCCAGTCAATATCATCTGGAATCCTACATGTTTTTACTAAAGTAACTACCTTTACTTGTAAGCATTAGTCAGTCATGTTCTATTTAGCACGTTCTATTATATAATCTTTGGGTGATGTAGTAACAAGTCTTAAGTAAAGCTTGCCTCTCCTGCAAAAAAAAAAAAAGGACGAATTTGAAGACTAGATTTGTTTTTTAAATTTGGAGATAAAATTTGCTAACCAAATATGAAAGCTCCACCAACAGATTTGATACATTCAGGAGAGACAACTAATTTCCTAATAAAAGTCAATGGCCAAAGTTTAATTTTTGGGGAGGCGGATGAAGGCAAAGATTAACCATTTACACCCAGCTGTAATTCCCTAAATTATTTCTTCCAAACTGTCCTTCATTGGAAAACCTAAATTGCAGTGGGGCAATAGTGGGGCAAAATCACATATGCAGTATTCCCTACACATGAGCCCTAACCTTTCATAACCTTTCTGAAAATTTGTTTTCATAGAAATCTACTGAAATCAATGAAAGTTTTTTTTTCTAAACCAAACTGCATAATTGGGAGTATGGGTATTGTACAGTTAATAGTTTATGTGTCTGATCTTTGAGTGTTATTATATAATACGTATAGTTGTGGGTTTGGTGAAAATTGTATCTATGTATGTATGAATAAAAGAAGAAATGTCTGCTACAGCTCCATCTAGTTTCTCAGTACTAGCCAAAATCTACTTTGACTTTGGCTGTTCTCTTTGGCATGCACCCTGATCCTTGTTGCTACCTATGAGAATTTATTTATTTATTTTATTTTATTTTTATCGAATTTATATGCCGCCCTTCTCCTGGAGGACTCGGGGTGGCACACAGAATGCAAAACATACAACAATAAAATCTAAAATCTAAAAACATCCAAATTAAAAACCCCAAGCTAAAAACCCTGCCACCGATCAGGGAATTTGCTGAAACAGCCAAGTCTTTAGGTCAGCGCGGAGGTCGGCGGCTGTCCAAAGCCCAACGGGTAACCCATTCCAGAGGGTCGGTGCTGCCACCGAGAATGCCCTCATCCTGGGGCGGGCCGACAGCTAATATTGTCTGGCCGTCGGTATCCGGAGGAGGGCAGCCCTATGTGACTGCACTGGGTGGTGGGAGTCCAACAGGAGGTGGTCCTGTAAGTTCCCCTGGCCCATGCCATGTAGGGCTTTATAGGTAAGAACCAGCACCTTGAAGCGGACCCTAAGGACAACCAGCAACCAGTGTAGCTCGCGTAAAAGCGGTGTTTCACGGGAGTACCGGGAAGCTCCCGTGACAACCCAAGCGGATGCGTTCTGGACCAGTTGGAGCCTCCGGGTGCACCCCAAGTGCAGCCCCATGTAGAGGGCATTGCGGTAATCCAACTGAGAAATGAGAGCATGAGTGACTGTACAAAGGACATCTCTGTCTAGGAAAGGGCATAATTGGCACACTAGGCGAACCTGTGCAAAGGCCCCCCTTGTCACGGCCATTAGATGATCCAACAAGGACAGCCAGGAATCAAGGAGGACACAAAGGTTACGAACCCTATCCGAGGGAGTCAGAAGATGCCGACATCCACAGCCACATCCACATCCACTCAGTCTTGGAGGGGTTGAGTCTGAGCCTGTTCCTACCCATCCAGACCCGCACCGCCTCCATGTTCAGGGAAGAACTGAGAATGTTCAGGGAAGATAGGTTTTTCAGAAAAATATCATAGCTGTAATTTTTAAAGGGTACATATATTTTTTCGTAGAAACATTAGACATTTGGAACAGATTTGGCTTCTTCACTTCACTGTTTATTTTGTCGCTGTTCTTATTCTACTTTCTACTCAGATCCTGAGAATTCTATATGGCTCTGAACTGGAGCAAAACTGAACTTATTCCTAGTTGCTTTTAAGCATTTTTCAATTATTTCCTGCAGATTTTTATCTGCCTGAACCATTCATTTTCTCTTATGAACATAATTTTACACTAGAGGTTTTATGCAGCTTTTTGGAAATTAACTCTCTGATAAATTTGCTGATGTTCCAACATCTATAATGAGAGTTGTGGGAGTGGCTGTATAGTTAAAGCATGAAACTTTTTCTGTTGTGACAATGTGAGAATTCCATTGTGTATAAAAACAAAATAATGATTTGTCCCATCGTTATAAATATTCATCACCGAAGAGTAGAAACTGTCTAAATATTACCAAAATTTGAGAAAAGATTACTAATAGACAGCAATTTCAGAATTTGAGGCAGGAGAAAGCCTTGTTTTAAGTCTGCTTCCGACCATTTGCTTCTATTATTACTGAATGGTTGTCATCTTGTGAGACATAACATTAAGCAATGCAATAAACAATAAAATCGGATGCCCAATCCAATATTTGCATTTATTAGCTATACTATCCACACCCTTCCTATCCCAGTGCCTGCAGGAAAAGTAAGTTCTTAATTATTTTGCAGATCACTAAAGTGGGTGGAAGTCTGACACATCTTATGAGAGAGGCTATTCCACAGGACAAGGGCTACTATGGAAATACCATGCTTCCTTCATCCTGCTAGGTGGCAACATTTGAAGGACAGGACCTGGAGTATGCCCACTCTATCTGGCATATTTATGACAGATACTCACTGAAACAAGGAGTCCTACACAGAACCTGTGTATCCCATGAATCCCATGAAAAGCTTTAAAAGTGATAACCAACACCTTGAGTTGCCAGTGCAATTCACACAGCAATAGTGTAATATGAGTAAACCAAGAGGTGCCTAGTACCATACAAACTGCTGTATTATGGATTAATTGTAATTTACTGGGATGTCCTTAAGGATACTGCCAATAGTCCAACTGAGAAGTGATGAAGGAATCAGTGATTGTGAGCAAGACCTACTATCCAGAATAGGGGAATTGGCACACAATACATATCTGAGAAAAACACACCCTTGCCATAGCTGCCACCTGCTCCTCAGAAGGCAGCTATGACAAAAGCTGTGAGTTCATGAGGATTATCAAATTGTAACATGCCTTATGCAATTAAGAGCTTTATAGGTAACAACTAGCACCTTGAAATGCCCCTAGAGGCTGACTGGCAACCAATCTAGTTAACAAAGCAGCAATGACACATGGAAATAAGAAATTTCCATTTTTTGCTTGCAGCCCATTTTGAATCAGCTGTGGCATCTGGATGGTCTTTAAGGGCAGCCCATGCAGAATGCATTGCAAAAGTTCAGTCATGAGGTGACCAGTCTGATTGACCTCCTGGTTAAGAAGGGAACATGAACCCTCTTGGCTATAACTGCAATCTGCTCAATGAATGGTAGCTGTGAGTCCAGGACACTCCCAGGTTGCACACTAGTCTTGATTGGATCATGAAATCCCATTCAAGCCCCATGGTGGAAACATCCCCAAATCTGGTATGACTAAATATACACAGTCATTTATAGATTTTTTCATTGAAAGCATTATCTTTTATATTAATGTATTTTGAATATTACTGAGCATAAATTAGTCAAAATAAACATTTGTCTTTGCCTTATGTACTTGCTAGGCCTTACTACTTAAGCTCTTATACTTTTATAAATGATATATCTGCACATTTAGATAACATTTTATCAATACATTTAGTACAGTTTCCCTTTTCTCTCCATTTTAAAATACTTAAGACAATTAAACAGCAGCAATCATTAAAACAGCATCTGAAAAAAATAACTGCCATTGCTAAGATAAAACAGTGAAGATATGTTTTGTAATAGACATTCTTTATCAGCATTTCTCAAACTCAGCAAATTTAAAATGTGTGAACTTCAGCTCTCAGAATTCCCATGCTGTTGACCACCCATCATGGGAATTCTGGGAGTTGAAATTCCCCACAACTCCACTAGCACTAATGATGTTACCTAGTTTGGTAATGAAACATCTGCAAGAAAATAACCAAGCTCAGAAACTGCTCAAAGACCCCACAGTTCAATCCTGAGCTACAAGCATTCTATTGATCCACACATCTTAAAAATTCCTGAGATTGAGAAATACTATTCTATATCCCTCTGTATCAGATTCAAAATCCTTCATGAAATTCTGCTTCCAGGATCCAGCTTAGAGTGATGGTACTGCAGACAGAACATCTATGTTCCCCAGAAGAGAAAATAAAATATATTTGAGGACTTTGACAGGATCTATATACCTTTTACTTGTGTTGAAATCACTATTGGTTACCCTAATTCTGGTTGGGGAAATCTTGGAGGATAATAAGAGTGAATCATACTTGTTTCTGGCAAATAACACTGGAGTCTTCCAAGTCAAAAGGGACAATGAGAAAAGTGTCCCAATAGGACTATGCAGAGAAGAAAATCACACTACATATAGAATCAGATATCTTTAGACATGTGGAGCTAATTGGCTTTCATAATTATGTGGTAATTTTACTTGTAAAAAATGATTTGGTTAAGCATACCTATATAGAGTTGTCTGTCTAGAAACATGAAGGGTCTATGGTCTGACAACTGTCTCACTGAAGAATAGACGAAAGAAAGAACACAAAACTCATGAGGGAAATGTTGTTTTTAATGCTAATAACTGGACTCTTTTTCCTTATTCATGCTCCTGAATCTGAAATGAGAGAGAATGGATTATCACAAGGCAGGTTGGGTTCCTTCCAGACCTGGAGATTCAGCCACATAGGATTTGGGGCACTTTTTGTACAATCCTTATACATTAATCATGCTCTACATTCCCCACACACCCTTTGTACATCACAGCATGTGGCTTTTATTTACCTTTCCATCCAACTACACGCTTTAAGAATTGTGTTTTATGGTTCCATTACTGTTTAAATTCTTTAGGGAAATCTGAGTAACTATAGATTTTGTTTTAATTATCTCATTGGCAATAATTACAGATACTACAGTAATCTCATTAACAGGGCAATCCTATGTATTTTATTCTGAGACAATCCCTGTCACTCCTAACTAGTCATATGTGTGAATGAAACCTAAATTCTTTATTAAGTTTTCAATTTTGTTATTTGTATTTTTTTATCTTCAGAGTTGGCCCCCAGCAATGCCTTTCACATTCTGGAAGCTTTTTGAATAGTAAATAGTTATATTTGGACTCAACAATACATTTTTCTCTTTTTCATAATGCTGGGTAATTTATGTATATTATTGTTTCTTCTTCGCTTGCTCCTGCTGTCATCTTCTTCCTTAATAGTATGGTTATGGGGATGGATGCTATTATTAGTCTCACATGCTTAAATCGCAGGGAGCCATTTTAATCTCAGTGGAAAACAGAAGCTGAGCAGTTCAATTACAATTCTAAGAAGAAACTTATAAGTCACATTCTTCACATACTAACTTTTTTGTTTTTATTTTTAATGTTTAACCTGTATTTTTAGTAGTTTCTTTTAAAACAAACCTTCATTTTAAACGTTGCTTCCTTTCATGAAAGCTTTACTGTGTGTTCTTTATTGAGTACTGCAGGGCAAAGCTGTTGCTTAATTTCTATATCCTAAATGATGTAGTTCTGAAACAACTCTACATCAAGAACCTTAAGATTAGCAATAAAAAAAAATACAAAAGTATTTCTTTGTATGCGAAAGCAGCTGTTTGTTTAGTCTTATATGTTATTCTTAAAAGAGCCAACCAATTTGATGTTTATAGTAATGATCAGAATTTACCTTACCTTCTCAATGTCATTTGTAGAATATTTCCAGTTATAAATCATTTCAGTACAAGTATATCTGTCTATATTCTATTATTTTATGCTAAATTTACTTTTTATGTTTTACCTTTTTCTCAGTTAGCTTTCTGCTTCTTTTTTATAGTGTAAGAGGAGAGTCTGGCAGCATGATGCTTACCCCACCCCATTATAATTCTCAGGTTATAATCTGGAGGGAGACAGATGCCACTTTGATATCATTTTGATTTTATAAATGTTTAGCCTTATTTTTCTTTTTGATGATTTCACACACAAAGAAAAAGAACCAAACATACCCAATACAGTCTGCTAGAAATGAACACTTTTGAGCAAATTGAAATATGGCTTTCATCATACCCAACTGTCTGATGATAGAATTAACAATGTCCTTATCTGTATAAAGGTAAATAAAGGCTAAATTTTCACAGAAGTCGTTATTCATATGAGGAGGAGGAAGAGATGGAGATCAGCAGATATAAAGCTCAAATTGCACACCAGAGACAAAATCTCCAAATTCAGTCAAGTCAGAAACATTTCTATCAATCCATCAACAGAGACATTGCAATGAACCAGCTAGCACCTGACAAAGAAGAAACGGTGCAGTTTATATAAGAACCATAGGACAGTCTGAAAAAATATAACAAGAATGCATCTAGGACAAAGGAGGTTAAGAAACAAAAAAGAAAAAGAAAAACTGAAATGAAATGAAATGAAATGAAATGACTAATAATAACAGCAGAAATGGTGCAGAAAAGGGCAAAGAAGATCAGGAATTGGTCAGCACCAGGTGAAGAAACAGCAGGAATTTGGTTGAAACATATGACACATTGCCAAGCAGTATAATAATATATTACAAGGAGATGAAATTGAAGATTGGTTAACATCTGGCAAAACCTACCTGATAATGAAAGGGACAATACCAGGCAAGTACTTGCATAACAATATCTTTCAAATTGCTAAATGGTGTGATAACTAATGTAATCCAACAGCACCTATTTGAAAATAATCTCTTCAATCTGAGCAGAAAGGAAACCACCCAAGCAGCAAAGGAGATAAAGGATCAACTCCTAATTGACAGCTGAGTTTAGAAGATCAACTTGAATGTAGCTTCCATTGATTATAAGAAGTTGTTTGATTCCCTACCACATGACTCGATAATCAAGCACATAGAAACAACAGTAGAAGTATCAGAAGTGTTATGCAAAGATAAATGGCACAATGGAAGACATGGATTCTAGTCAGTGGTGATATACTGGGTGAGGTTAACATCAAGTGAGAGATCTTTCAAGATGACTTGCTTTCACCAGTATTATTTCTCATGTCATTGATTCTTCTGTCAATAGTACTGAATGAATCAGGTCAGGGCTCTCAAACATAAAAAAAAACAAAAACTGTCAGGGACCCAATGCACTACATCAATGATCTGCAGCTGTATGGAAAAAACAGCATTTCAGTGATTCTGAAATAGAATCACTGCCTAACACTGCCTAACACTGCCTAACACTGCCTGAATATATAGTCAAATATTGCAATGGAATTTCAACTAGACAAATATGCCACCTTTACCATCAACAGAGGAAAAAGAGCCAAGTGAAATAATATGAAGAGCCAGGATTAAGACCCTGGCATCCTTCCAGTTGATAATATCAAACACACTGAAGTCAAGAAGAAGGCTACTAATGAATCCATCAGAAAAACCAAGGACCTCTCACTTTTTAATTCTCTACCTCTTGAACCAACTGCAGATATTAACTTCATTTTCATTTATGCCAGTGGAAGACTACATTTCTGTCCTTTATCTGTTAACAAAAATAGGAATACAACTCAGCTCTTAACACTGAGAAAATGAACTCAAGGCCAAAAAGAGCAATATGTACTCTCAGATCAACTTTTCTATTCTTCGTAATTGGGGTAGGATAAAGTTTCTTGAAAATCTGAATGAACACCACAATATCAATTACAGCTTTTGCTCCAAATGTTTTCTGCTTCGAGAAACAGACAAGTGGCAGAGATTACATGTGGGCCAAGTGTCTCACGTATTTAGAGTTACTTTAATGTAACTCTACATTAAAGGGATGTCAAACTCAAGGCTTATGGGCTGGATCTGGTTGGGGGTTAGATACAGCCTGTGAGGTGGTTATATCCAGCCCGCAAGGTGGTTATATCCAGCCCATGAGGTGGTTATATCTGACCCACAAGGTGGTAAGATCTGGCCCATGGGGCCACCTGAGAAACAGTGAAGGACTGGCCCGTGTGACCGTGACCTGGCCCAAACTGGGCACTGATCTGCAACCTGGTGACGACCATCCAGGCCAGACCTCAGCCAGCCTTAGATCCATGGCACAGCCTCAGCCTCACCCCTTGTGCATGCGCACAGGAGGCGGGGATCGTATGGGGCCTGGCACCCCTGGGAACTGCATTCTGAGCACTTTCCTTTCAACCAGGATGCCAGCCCTCATGCACTTTCTGCCTCCTATGTACACACCCAGGGGGCATAGACAAGGTAGTCCCATGGCTGGCTGTGGTCTGGCCTGGATGGATGCCACCAGGTTGCAGATCAGTGCCACACCTGCACCAGCATCTCCATGCCCCACTTGCTGGCCTTTCACATGTGTGTGTGTGTGAACACAGTGGGTGAAGTATCCAGCAACAGCAGCTCCACAACAAACTCTGCTCCCTCCAAGAAGCAGGCATGGTGGCAGTGATACCGGCAGCAGGCAAAGTCTGGGTGGAGGCACATGATGCAGACTACCAGACATGTCTGCTCCAGACTGTGTGCCTCCCCCTGTGCCTCTTCATCTGGCTACTGCCACCACCATGGGCCAAGACACGTGGGTGATCAGGAGGTGGGGCAGCTGCTGCTGGTCATGTCTGGTCATCTCCTCAGCCCCCTTGTGGATCTTACCCTTGGCCCATGAGTGGAGTGTGTTCTCCTCATGCAATTGACATACCTAGCACTGCTGTGGGCCACTGCTACCACCGAGGTTGCCAGCAGCTCATGTAGGGCCATTAGGACACTGCCATCGTCACCTGGAGCATCAGGCCCACCCACCATGAAGGAGGCAAAGCAGAAAATTAGAAAGGCTGAGTAGAGGTGGTAGAGCATGTTCAGGCCCAGCAGGCAAAAGACAGCCACTGTGAGCCAGATCCCCATTGGCGCCATGGCCTCTCAGGCCCAGCAACGATCACATGCCTTGCCCCCATCTGCTGGGCCTGGGTGGCCAAGGTGCCAATGGAAATCTGGCTTTCCCTTGAGCCAGGGTGGCTGCCTTTTACATGTTGGGCCTGGGCATGCTCTACCACCTCTACTCAGCCTTTCTAGCTGGCTGCTTCCCCTCCTTTGGCTGGGTAGGTCTGCCAAGTGGCAGCGGTGGCAGCCCACAATGGGGCTGAGGTCTATTGGGTGATGAGTGAGGGAAATGCACTCTATATTCAGGCCAAGGGCAAGAGTAGTGGCAATCTGTTCTCCAACCACAAGCAAAAACAGACATTGGGTCCTGTTCTGACCTAGGCTTCCTTAGAAAGTATAAAGCATAATCTTAGTTCCACAAAACCTCTTTTATTTACATGACTGTAAATTACTTTCATTTACAGTCCACAAGGCTTGATAAGCAGTCATTCAGAGGAAGGTTATCAACACCCACCTATCTCATGTGGAACACTGCCAGAGAGCTAATTTCCAGATGTAGGGCAAGGCCAAACCTGGCACAGAGTCACAAACAAAACTTTCAAATCTTGAATTTGCCAGATGAACTAATTACTTCCTGCAAAAGCTCATCTCTCATTTGCTCTTCTTTTATGTCTTTTGGAAGGGGACAATCATCTCCAAGCCTTCCTTCCTTTCTTCCTTCCTCAGGGCGGTGAACAGCCAAAGTAAAAACCCCTACAAAAGTTAAAACCCAATTAAAAAATATTAAACAGTTTGGCC
>JANHZT010007458.1:152855-163601 GCA_032468215.1 Stegonotus admiraltiensis | reverse complement strand
GATTAGAATGAATATGGGGACAGGAGGGATCTGTTATTAATCTATCAGCCAGCAGATGCTTCCCATTGGAGCCAGAGGTGGATCACATCTGTCTGGGGTAGTTCCATCCCATCTAGAACTAGAAAATATCAAAGTCCCAGATCTTAAAGCTCCATGCACCCAAAGCATTGGGTCTTGCCAGGGTTCAACTGAAGTCTGCTTTACCATATCCCTCTCTCAACAGAGATAATTAAGTGCTGTCTCTGTCACATGTGGTCCAGATGGCCAATTTCATCCAGCACCCTCTGACACTGCCAGACAATCACCTTTTCCACCACCTTCCCTAGGGCAGATGAGAAACAGGTAGGTGGATCAAGTGATTTTCTTTTAAGGTGGGGACAAATCCAGACCTCCTTAAAAGGCCTGGAAATGTCCCTTTCTGCAGTGATGAATTAATCACTGCCTGAACCTCCCTGCTAGAAACAGAATTTGTAAAAGAAAAATCACTTTCCCAAACTCTTAATGTATAAATTCAAGTCTTCACATAATTTTTGACATAAATGGAAAGAGAAAGAAATAAGGAACCAAAAATTATATATATTCACTTATTTTGTCTGTATATGGGAGGGTTATTTTTATATCTTAAATTGTTGTTAACAGTTTAGTTTTATTTTCCCTTCTCATAATGCTTATTTGAGTGTGGTAAAGAATATTTTATGAATGGTATATAAAATAAAATGTATTTTAAAGGCTCAACAGGGAAAGCCAGATAAGACTGGTAAATCTGACACCACTCAGCTAGTGGATAGAACAAAGGGTCAATCTCATCAGAATTTTCATCATGTGCATTCAAATGGCTACAAACTGCCTCAGAAATAATGTCATTCAAGCACAGCTCCCAAAGAAGACACATCAGCACAGCACGATTGTTGTTCCCAACATTTGCTATTGCTTCTAGGAAAAGATGTACATAACTTCATAGCAGAATAAATACTTCCTTTCCTCGGTTCAGCAAGCTGAATGTTATAATGGGTTTACTCCCATTATACATGGGTGTACATAGATGGCTTGTTCTTTTCTTCCTACAATCCAAACAGATCAGAATCCACTTCAAAAAAACAATATGATCATTATACCAGACATTACTCAGCATGAATAAAATTAAAATAAATTACAGGTTTCACAATTTCTAAATAAGCTTATTGAAAGGGATCCAGTAGGTTCTCCAGAAAACAGTAAGTTAGAGCTATTACCTCAAATATTTATTTCTTGGGCAGTGAGACTGAAAGAAATCACAACTCATTCATAATTATAATAATGTGCTACAGTAGTAATATATAGGAATAAAATTGTGAATGGTAACAGAATTGAAATCCCAAATTGGCCAAACCATCAGGCACTATCAGGGAAAAGCCTACAAGTATCCAGCATTTTACAATTGGGTAACATCAAGCATAGATAAGTTAAAAATAAGCTTATTAAAGAATATCTTCAAAGCGTGAGAAAAAGACAAAATTGACCAGTGGTAAAACCATCAGAGCCTTTAGTGCCTGGGCCATGCCTGTGATAAGATACACTGATGAAATGATTAATTGGACACAAGCTGACCTGGCAGTTTGGACCAACCCCCCGCCCCCCCAAGCTAGTAACCATTCACTATGCATTACATCCCTGCACTGATATTGATAAATTAAACCTGCCCACAGAAATGTAGGGAGACATTTACTTCAGGTTATGTAAAAGACAGACAAGAAGACAGTTAAAAATTAGAACTTACTGTACAGAAAACAAAACATGAATTATCAAAATGAAATGAAAGCATGAATAGTATGCTGGCAAGGAAAAGCATTATGGAGTCAGTTTGTACAAAAGATTAAGGGGAAAGTGGATAAAAATAAAAACTGGCAATGACTTACAACGGGAATATTAAAAAAGAAGCTGAAGGCTTGATTTTGGCTGCTTAAAAGCAAGCTATTCAAACTAATGCAATGAAAGCCAGAAGTGCAAATAGGTCTTAGAAATCTATCTATCTATCTATCTATCTATCTATCTATCTATCTATCTATCTATCTATCTATCTATCTATATCTATGTATGTATGTATGTATGTATGTATGTATGTATGTATGTATTTTGCAAGTGATTAATATTTTAGCTATGAAAGATTTTTATGGTCATAAAACTATGTATGTACTGGACATAATTTCAGTATTATTTTAAATTTTGATTTTATTAAATCACTGTACATATCCACCAGTAATGTTTTATTCTCAAAATATTATTATATCAAGTGTTAGAAATGTTTTGGCTACAAATTGATCCATGAAAGTTGACAGTATTCCATGCTATATTCAGCAATGTGTTCCAAGATAATCTGGGACTCCTTTGGCTGCAGAACGCTGAAAAAATAGTTTGGATGCCATCTAGGTTGTTGTCCTGGTTCAGGTTTTAAACTCACACATACACAGTTACTATGTGAAAATAACAATTTACTCAAAGCTTAATACTTAACTGACATACAAGAAAAGGAACGTCAATCAAAACAGTCTCTGAAAGAGATACTTGCTTGGGAAGTTTTGCTTTAAACTGGAATACTATCAAGGGGTTCTTTTTTAAAAAACCCAATTAAGATTGGCCCAGATTCAAAGGAGTGACAAAAGCACTGGACTCTGGACAACTGCTTTTTTTTTTTACATCTCCCTATAAGAACTGGGAAGATGTTTTAGTTTGAAAACAAAATATAAAAGTGAAATGTGAAACTTATAAAATTGTATGGGAAGACATTTATTTTCTTGATTCTAGTTTACTATTACTTCTACATTACTATACTATTTACTATAACATTACTATATTGTACTACTATTCAATTACTATATTTTCTCTATACTATATAGTATATAGTATAATTATTCTATTATTACAACATTTCCTACTTACTATTATATACTGTATTATATAACATTATTATAGCAATGTTTTCTTCTTACAAATCCTGTTCCACCTTCTGCTTTAATTCCTTTCTGGGATTTCTTTTGCTTTTATCTTCTGTTAATGGCCACTACGTAGAGTACTTGCACCGTTCCATGTTGTCCTTTGCTGTGCCTCTTCTTTTTTCTCTTGACTATCCACTTTCTTTGGAAGAAAAAAAATCACCTTTTATTTGGCTGCAGAGCTTCTGAAACATGGATCTCTTCTCACACCTATTTCAAAGTTGCAGCTTTATAATCAACTCTGCTGTAGTGACGAAAAAGCTCAAATACAGGGTGAAGGCGAAAAATGCAGCAGAGTTGCCTACACTTTTTCTAAGCAGTCTCACCTTCCATAAATACACAGAAAAGAAATCCAGTTCAAAGAACCAAACCTGGTTTGTTAGCCAGTCTTAAGGTCAGAGTTTCAGACCTTTTTCTTTTCTAATGTGAACAGGAGATAAGACAATTGTTTCCAATGAAGAAACACCCAGCTGGATTGCCTCTTAAATCATAATGCAATCAGCTGTCTTCAGCTAAGATAGTTATTCCTTGCTTGTCAAGGAACCTCATTGAACATCTTTGCTCTTCTCTCTGCTCCACTAACCAAGTACAAGGTTGTGGAGGCCATACCTCATTATCTGACTGGTTCAGTTGTTCTGATGGGGCCTATGTTTGATCACCTTCAGGTGACTCCTGGCTTAGTAACTCCTGCAGTTGAAATTCTATTAGTTCAGCTGGAGCAACTTCTTCAGAGTCAGAATTTGAGTCGAAGACATGTTAATTGTCTTCTGCCAATGTTTTTTAAGCTAATACTACCTGTGAAGCATGGTAAGAACAGTAACCAGTCATATTCAGATCGATAGAACTTTATAAGAGAGAGAGAGTTAACAGCAGTTATGAAAGAGAATGGGGTGAGTACCCTTCTGAAGAGACCAACCGTATAGTGGTGGCGTACATCTTCTTAATGTTTGGACCTCTCAAAACATTATAGCACCAGAGCATGCAGATATTATATGTTGTGAACCTCTTCTTACACTTTGTGAAGGCTGAAACATTTGGATGAAAGTGACCTAGCTGAAATCATACAGAATTGTTTGTATGTGTTGTGGTCCGCCAGCAGCCTGTGGAGCTGGAAGTGGAGTTGGACAGTGAGGAGGCTGGGGAGGAACATGGGCCAGTCTTGGAGTCTGGGGAAGGCCCGGACAAGGGCTCTTCATCGGAGGCAGAAGTTGTGCCAGGGCCATCTGGGATGATGTGCGGACTCCAGAGCCTCCAGAGGCAGACAGCAGAGGCAGAGGAACAGGAGGAGTCTGTTCCTAGTGCACACATGCGTAGAGTTGCCAGAAGGCATGAACAGTTAAAACAAAAGTGATGACTTGGGAGTAAGGCCTGGAGATGATTGGCCCCTCCCTTAAGGCTTAAAAGAGGAGCAAAGGCATGTGGGCACTTTGCAGGAAAGCAACATTGTTAACTCTGTTCCCAGTCGGCATCTCTGTTTGATTCTGGAATCCATGTGGCTTTGCCAAGTAGGTCTTTGGTAGAGTGTCAAGGGAGATAAAGGTTGGTGATTATCACAAAGGACTTCTCCCAAAGGACTTTTTGCAACTAATTGGGACTCAGCTGTGAATGAACGTAATTCACAGCTGTTGCAATAAAAGAGGTTTTGGGGACTACTCATGTGTTTTAATGACCCAGAAAGCCTAGGTCACAACAGTATGTTGTGGTTCTCAATTTTTACCAGTGCCTGTCAGGGTTCCAAGTAACACAAATCAAAACTCCAAGGCAGGTATATTCCTCAAAATATAGATTTATTAGGCATGTCATATTGGCACATCTGGGGAAACCTGACTCTAAGCCCCCCTCAGGTTTCTCCCTGGTTAAAAGTAAAGTTTTCTTTCCCCTGTCCATGCAGTCCATCACATGATTCAATCAGGTCACAGTCCAAGGGTCTCAGTTCCCACGTCCTTGCACCTGGTGGGAAAGAGGAAATAATTTTATTTTGGATACAATCCACCAGCTATCTCTACCTCCTCACTCCAGTTCCCATCTCTGCTGTGGCAGTTCTGAAGTTCCCAGGGGGAAATGGCTCCAGGGCTGACTGTATTATTTCTGAATAACCAAGTATTATACAGTACATGAAGGAATTGGTTCATGATTTAGGGCAGGGCTGTCAAACTCATGGCCTCTGGGTTGGATGTGTCACACGCTGGCCACATTCATGCCCAGTTTTTACAGAGTCAGCATATTGTCCCCAACAATCTGGGTCCTCTATTTACCAACCTCAGAAGGATGGAAGATTGAGTCAACCTTGAGCCAGTAAAACTTGAACTGCTGACAGTCAGCAAAAGTAGCCTGCAGTACTGTACTTTAACCACTGCTCCACCACAGTTCTTAATAAGTATTATTTGTTACAACAATTGATTTTTTCTTTTAAATGTTTACTGCCTGAATGGTCTTGGAAAATATTATTTAATAGTTGAAAAATATCAATGTAACATTGGTTTACTATTTCACCTTTCACAAAATACAAACAGTGGCATTTCAGTTTAGAAATCCTTAGGTTTATTATTCTCAACATCATCCTTTTTTATCTAGACATATTCAGATCATTTTTCATTTCCTTTTTTAAAAAATGTCCTATGATAAATGCCAGAATGTTATAAGATCCCAGGCTTTGTTTTGGTTATGCACTCGAATATTAGAGAAAGTCTGTGCTTTAAACAGATCTGTCACTAAGCACCAAGACTACAAAATATTTTCATCATCTTATTCAACTAATAGCATTATATGATGTATGTAGAAATCTGTTGCAAGGCCATGGCCTTTTGAGTTCACCGGGTAATTCATTCAGCAGGGCAATGAGTCTGCACTGCTACTGATACTTCCCATATTATTCTTCTACATGAATTGCTTTCTAATTATTTGATAATGTATATTAAAACTAAAATCAAATCCAGGGAGTGAGACGGAATCTATTCAGATCAGAAAATATGTGAATATGCTATATTATGAATATGGAATAGATATAAACCCAGACTGTGCCAAAAAGTGCCAAAAAGTGCCTTCATGATTCTCAGCATAAAAAGCAGGTAAAGATGTATGGTTAACTTATTGAGGATTGCTAGAAGAAGGGCATGAGGGTTACACAATGAAATCAAGAAGACAACTGTATTTTCAATACTTTTCATATATACAGTTAAGGGAGATTTAAGGCATATAACAGGGCATTTTGAACTGAGCAATAGAAGACACAACTTGAATTATGTACAAATGCTGACCCTCTAATTGACAAAATATATAAATGCTAGCTAAAACACAATATGGAATATGAGCACATGAAAGAGTGTATAATAAAAAGAATTTTGAACATAATAAATTGTTGGAATAGTGGGGAAACTTAACTGAAATTTATATTATATATTATATTATATATTAGAGTATATTTATATACTCTAAAAGAGTATATTTATAAAATGATGTACCATTGTTATGTAATGCCAGAAAAAATATCTAGAATGTGTAATGATTAGAACTGTGGGTCACATAAAAGGTCATTTTATCATGCTTGATGGACTTGTAAAACAGCCAGAAAATTTTGAGTTCAAATATATATACTGATATAACGTAAAATTCAAATACTAGGATTCAAATGAAATAGTACTTTTTTGTTGGGGTTTGTTGGGGTTAATGGAAAAAGTCATGGCAGATTGTTCTGCCTGCTGTAAAATTAACATATGTAAAAAAAATGGAAAGATTCTGAAATAGCCACAGAGAAGGAATGGTTAGTGAAATTGACAAATCTAACAAATATGGCAAAATTATCTTGCTTGCTTAGGGAAAGATCAACTGCTACATTTATTATGGACTCTTGCTGAAAAAAATAAGATGATTTACACATTTTATGATTAAAAGGGTAGGTTATAGGAAAAAAGAAGACTTGGCTGTTACTTTTGCAGGAGAATGCAAAATATAAATGTGCTATTAAAAAGACTGAAAGCTACTTCTTTTTCTTTTTCTTTTTCTTTTTCTTTTTCTTTTTCTTTTTTTCTCCCCCGCCCTTATTTTGTATTCATTTTTTAGCCATTCCTCTTTTTATTTTCCCCCATTTTTCTTATCTTTAATTCAAAATTTAAACTGTTTTTATTCTGTGGAAAACATATTTAATAAAAATGTGTGTGTGTGTTTAATATAAAGAAAGAGAACACAGTTTTTAACAATATGTATTAACGCTGATGGCCATATTTACAGTTTTCTCTTTCCTCAGTTCTAAGCAACTGACCCTAATAGTTTCCATTCAAATGAATCTCTAGTCTAATCTGTGCAATCTTTGAATCTTGAATGAACACGAAGAGGTTAAGTTCATAAAAAGACAGAACCAAACAAAACATGTAGTGTTTTAGTGCAGATTATCCACAAGTTTGTTCTTTAACCCCTAGAATTTTCAGCCATCATCATGGCTGAAATTGGAGGCTCACATGTTTAGAAGGTATCGTAGTTGGAGAAATTCTAGCTTTGCATCAGTCAGTCTTCTAACCAATCTTTTCTCATTGACTAATTTTCAAACTTATACTCAACTTTTGTTCTATGCTCACCGTCGATCATTATTCTCACTGTTCTGTTATATCTTAGATGCAACTATTTATTTATTGGTTTTTTATTTAGCTTTGAGAAAAGATAGTACTCTCTCTTTTCTCAAGTTTACAAAATGACACTTCTTGAGAAAATTATTTGAAAGTTGACATATATGATCTACTAATAAGTGCAAAATTGTATCAGATAATTCTAGACCATCTTGTTGGATATTAAACCCTATTGGCTATTTGGCAAAAGCCTAATTAGCCTGTAAGCCTAATGTAAATACTTTGTCATCTTATATTTTATATTTAATTTTTGCACTTTTTCAGAAATCCTTTCATAACCCGAATATAGTATAACATTCTTCTATTTTTCACCATCTGACTATAAAATAAAAAGTAAGCAATATCAGCAAAACCTTTCAAAGACACACTGAAACAGTTTGTAGAGCAAGCAAACAGACACAACAACAACCTTGGTCCTCATTAGAAGCATTTAAAACTTCTGTTAAATTGTTTAGGACAACTGATCTCTTCCACAAGCATCATACAAACACTGCTTTATCTCTTATTGATGATCTCAGCCAGACAACTGATTGATTAGTTTACAGAATGTACTATTACTATTATTGTTGCTAATTAATTTGTTTTAATGATCTTCTATTCCAATAGGCTATTGCATGTGCTTGTTTGTTCTTTCCAGTTTGAGAAACAAATTTTCCTAACTTACTATTTTTTCACCTCCAATTTGAGAAATGTAATAGAATGCTGTCCAGTGCCAACCACATAGAACTTTAAATTTGTCATTGAAACAGAACTCTTTTGCCCTGCATTAATTAAATACTGCACTGTACCATGAAGCAGAGCAATATTTATGAAAAGGAAAATATATTTGTGGGTTATTAACTTTGAAGAAATGTCAGGTTTTTTTTTTAAATGACTCACAATTTGGCTTGCTGAAAATAGATCTGACAGATGAATTAGTGAGCAGACTGAGGTGCTCAAAGATGCATGGTAAGTGTGATTTATTATATACTTTTAACTGTGTAATTCATTGGTCCTGAAGTTTATCAAGTTATATTATGCTTTCCAAGTCTAATGCATGGCTTTGCTTTAGCAAGTTTAAAAGATATAAGTATTTTAATAAAGCTAGCACAATGATCTACAATTGCATTACACTTAAATATTGCAGCAGCCTTGAGGTATATAGGAACAATTCAAAATGGATATTGGGTTATTTAAGCATCTGATATATTACAGAACAGGTATTAGGAAGGCATATTGTAGATTGTATTTTATAATTCATACTTCCCTCATAGATTAGCGTAGGAAATTCAGCATGAATAGCATGCATCTCCACATCAGGTATTATGAAACAAATAATAAATAAACGCTTAGGTTTGTTTCAGGTACTTGTATATTGATTTTGACAAACAAAAGTGTCATTTCATAATTTCTGTATAGAACAAACACTTCTTCAAATTTGCTAAGATTTTACGTAAAGAAAGTAAGTAGAATTTCCACACAGTTGGGTGCCCTATACATTAAATAAATAAATAAATAAATGGACTTTAAGAATTAAATTAGAATTAATTTAAACATTACACAGTCAGTGGAAAAAATAAGAAATCCATTCAGAGAAGATGTTTTCCTCTTTTGGAGAAAAAAGGTAAGGAAACCTATTTACTCATAAAAGATATTGATTGGATTTCTATCACCTGTTATTCTAAAATAAGGAATAATGCACTTAAATTACAATATGAACAGTTCATGGGTAAAGCCAATTATTTGGCCAGTCACAAGGTATGCATAGTTTTCTTAACTGGAAGCCTTCAGGTAAATTATAAAAAGCTGTTTACTTTTTGAAAAAAAAAAGATACTTTGGATTTTTTCATTTGTGGAGATTGTATCCCTGTGGTCTATATGAATACTTTACATTCTATTGTTTTATTTAGGTATTATTCTCTGTGTATTGCACAGAGAATACCAAGTTTAAACAGGGTAAAAATCTCTTAAAATAAATTAGCAGTAGGATTGCCAAGTATTTTTTTAAAAAGTCTAAAAATTACTTAAAGATTATTTTTTTCTGAGAAAAAAAATATGTGCAGTGGGATACTTTGGGCCTTTTTACATTCTTCCTTTTCCAGGGCTCCTGCTTTTCATTAAGATTTTTTTTAAAAAAAATCTAACAGTGCATGATTATATTATTTTTGTTAACTATTCCTTTTTCTATTTCATCCTTTATTTCCAATAATCAAAATTACTAGTTTGGGGAACTGGGGAAATTGTTCTACTTCAAATGATCAGAAAAGCAATTTGGATTTTTTTAAAAGCACAGAGTAAACAAGAAAGTACAGAGACACTTTTTAAAAAGTAATTAACTGTTTTGTTTTGTTTAAAATCTGTTGGGATTTAAATCAACAATCTTCTATTTACAAAACAAGACTAGGTAAAATGTATAGAATGGCAATAGGTATGTATTTATTATAGATATACATATGTATATGTATGTAGGTATAAATTATATGTACATAGCAGAGGTGATATTCGACCGGTTCGGACTGGTTCAGGGAAATTTTACCTGGTTCACCAAACTGGTAAATACCACCTCTGGATGGCCCCGCCCATACCCATCCAGTTGCCTGGTTTCCACTCCCTCCTTCCAGCCACATGCCACTCCCCCCTTCTGGCCGCTTGCCACTCACCCCTTCTAGCTGCTCACCGTTCACCCCACCCACCCCCAAATTATATATGTTGCCTTTGCCATGCAGCCCAGCTAATTGCCTCACCAGTCGCCTCACCAACACCTGCTCAGCTCAGCTCGCCAAAGGTAAGCAATGCATGCTGCCTGCTCACCCTTCGCCTTGGACCAGGAACCCGGGCCCCAGGGATGCACCATTCCCCAAGGCCCCAGAGCTGCTGCTGGCTGGGTCAGTGAATGTGCCATTCCCCAGCTCTGGCTTTGCTCCGGAGCCACTGCCTGCTCACCACCCACTTTCCCTTCGCCAGTCACATGTGTTCCCCATTTTTCCTCCTTCAATGGCCCTGGCCCTAGCCCCACTTCCTCTCCCATGACTGCCTCTTTCTTTGGGCTTCATTTAGTCAAATGTGCTCCCACTGCATCTAATAAATATTTTAAAATCACATAATATTTTTTGCATACCATAAAAAGGCATGCCACCCCAGTTGGAGATCATGTCCCTCCAAAGTTAATAGTCTTTTAT
>JANHZT010007458.1:91117-102488 GCA_032468215.1 Stegonotus admiraltiensis | reverse complement strand
AGAGGCTTCTAAAAGCATTTTTTTCTGCAACCTCTTAAGGTTGTAGAAAAAATGCTTTTAAAAGTTAAAAAAAAATGTTGGCTACGCCGACTCAGTCACATTACCCCACCACCACCAAGCCACGCCCACAGAACTGGTACAAACAAATTTTAGATTTCACCCCTTCCCTATTGCAAAGATATTACAATGCTGGAAATTTTATTTACAATTTCTTTTTCAACAAAAAAAAATGCTGCTTACAGAGACTAGTTGCATGGCCATCAATATTTTCACTTTTATATATCACAGCTCCAAATTCTTTTACCTAATCAGTGTCAGTTCAGACACTTCTAGTGCATCTGTGAAGTGTACTTTATAAATTTAATCAATAAAAATTAAACTTTATCTCTTGACACCATAATTTGTCTCAGTTCAATATCCATCCTGATAATATCAGTTCAGGCAATCTGTCATCTTCCTCTACTATCATTCAAAGATTCCAATTTCCTCAATCAATTTTTTGCTTAAAAACTTCTAATTTACAAAAGTATTATTATAATATGAATCTTATTAATTATATTGCTTAAACCCTCTCTCTCTCTCTCTCTCTCTCTCTCTCTCTCTCTCTCTCTGTGTGTGTGTGTGTGTGTGTGTGTGTGTTGTCTTTTTGTATTTCTTTTGCAACATTATATTCTCATTTCTTTCTGAGTCCCTGAACAGCTGTTATGGTCTACTGTGAAACTACTCCATATAGTTTGTAAATGATGGTTTAAGAGTAAATGCAATGTGAGTTTAGCCATAATAGCTTTGTCACAAACTATGGTTAAAACAAACTGCCATACAACCTATGAAACAAGACATAATAGGAGTGGTGAAAGAATCATAGAACATAGAATAATAGAGTTGGAAGAGACCTTCAAATTCAATTCAATTCAAAATTCAATCATATTTTGAGGTGCTCTGCTGTGCTTTCACCATGATTGCTAATGGTACATTTTATAGATACTCTATTAGTTTCTCTTCAAAGACTAGTTTAAAAAGGGTTGTACATTATGTTCAAGATCCAGTTTTAGATGTTTTATTTTTTTATATATTTATCCTCTTTGACTATTAAACCATTAGAAACACAAATAGCAACCAAGAACTAATTTTGTTCTTTTCTTGTCTCTACTTTTTTCTGTCATTAGCATTTAATATGCAATTTTATTATTGATCCTTTTTATCTGGTTCTAATTACTGTATCTTTAATGATACATATACAATATATGTTCTGCTAAATATGGATCTTAGTGAATATATTGGAGGATTTTAACCAGGATTACTTCAACATCCTTTTCCTGCCTATTCAACAACAAAACAGAAGATAAAGAACTAACTAGCAGATTCAGTATCAAGTTCTAATTCCATAATTCCAAATTCCAAATTCCAAAATACCTATGAGATTTACAGAACTGAAGTTTATCTGCCATGAGAGTAAAGATATGGAATAGTAAAATGTTATGAAAGCATTACTTTTATTTATTTATGTTTATATCTCATCCAGTTCCAGAAGCTCAAGAGAGCTAGCATCCAAATAAAAATTGCATTAAGTACACAACAGTAACAAAAATATAACACTAGTAATATAAAATGAGTATGTGCACATGCAGAGCAGATGCCTGGATGCTTATCATGGAGTAAACCTCAGATCGTAGATAACTGAAAGCTTAAATGTGCATTCTGGCATTAATTTCAGTTATGCAAACAATATGGAAAAATGCTAGAGAAAAGACTGTTCATATATAAACAATGTTTTGTATGCCAATGACTAATTCTTGACAGCTTCTTACTGTGCTAATCAGCACAAGTTAAAAATTTAGAAGATCATTCTTTTTATTATTATTTTATTTCTCTGTCTCGAGACAGTGGACATCTACTGTATAAAGTTAATATGTTTTTTTCTTCAGAAAATTATTACTTATTAGAAAACCTAGGAATGCAAAATAAATTCAATTAATTAGGGAAATAAAAGTAAGAGGCTGTGTCTAGTAGTAAGAACATTGGCTGTAATGCATTTGACATACTCACCATTAGCTATTTACAATGAGTAAGAATAGAAAGTGTGAACCTCACACCTTGCTGATAATAAATCTTAAACATTGCAAGGACAGACTTGTATTTGTAATTCTTTGCTGCCAGTGTCTCTACCTCTGGGAACTGTATGATTGCTGACAAGAATTACTGAGAGTAACATTTCAGCAGCTTTTTATTGGGAGGATCTATATGGCTCTGTCAATGAGGGGATGGGAGGAGAAGAACAGCTGGCTAATGTGGATCTCCTCCTCCATCCCAGAGTTCATTTTGACTTTCTCTCTGCTAGTTCCAGAGAAGGACCAGATATCCAGCTTGGTTTGTTTCCATTTCCAGCTAGGTGCTTTGAATCTGGACTGGAATCTGGACTGTGGGTTTTCACTGTGTACTGCAGGGGTGTCAAATTTGATTTCATTGAGGGGCACATCAGGGTTGTGTTTGAATTTGGTGGGCCAGGGTGGGCATGGCCAGATCAATGTCACTCATGTCAGGGGCATCTGTAGTGGCCCGAGCGCTCTGCCAGCGAAAATGGACTCCTGAGCTCTATTTTTGGCTGTGATGGTATCCTATAACCCTCTGCTAGCAAAAAAGAAGCTCAGGAGGGCTGCCCACAGTCCTCCTGAGCTCTGTTTTTGCTGGCAGAGGCACCCTGGGCCGGTCTTTTGTTTCTAGGGTGGCCCCTTGGGCCAGATCTAAGTACCCCATGGGTCAGATCCGGCCACTGGAGCTACATTGTAATTAATTTTCAAATAGTTTAGTATTCTGTGGTGTTAAAAAACAATTGGAGCTTTGTTGACTACTTGGTTGTCCATAATTAAAATGTAATTACTGTGCAATTAAAATAAAAAAATAGATAAATTGAGAATTTAGTTTTTAGATATAGTAACTGAAAACACAATTAGAGGTTTACAATGGCTGCAACTTCACTACACAGTCTAGTTAAACATTCTGAGAAATTTAAAGAGATATCTAAAGAAATCCCAGTTGAGAAAGTTTCTCATCTAAATACATTATTTTTCAGAAACAAAGCTATGATTTAATCAGTTGTGGTATACAAAATATTTCCCATCAGATTCTGCTTTTGTACCTCTTTCCCCAGCACAGATATCAAGACAAGAAACTGTTGATATAATCTAATTTTATCTCTAGCTATTTGATTATATGTACACATACCTGACTGGATAAGAGTCATAGGATTCCTGATAAAGAGACAGATTTAGCTTTTAGAGATACTTACCAGGATTACATAATTTTTTGAAGAAAAGCTGAATATTTTTGCCATAAATAATAATGAACATAATGTTAATGCTAAATAAAAACTATTTCAAAAACAAATGGATAAAGTGGACAGCTTTAAAATATAAAACCACAAAAAATATATTCTATTTAATTATTTCTGTTATGTTAATGAACCAATACAATTCTGCTAAACACACCAGTTGTGATCATTTTACACATTAAAGAAACGTTTTCATTTAAAATGGTTGTGTTTAATTTCTCTTTCTCTTCTCTCTATTTTTTGTGAAGTTTGTCTTTTGTTTATCATATTGCTGGGATTTTTGTAAGATTTCTTGTCTAAACAAAATGTTCCTTACATTATGAAATTTTAAAAAGAAGAGATGGGTTTGGTGTTTAGAATTGTTATTCGTTGGGGTTACTATGGCTTTGGATTTTTTGTTACTGGACCAAAAATTCAGATTTTTAAGGCAAAAACTCATGACCTTCAAAATGACTTCTTCATAATATTATATACTATTGAAACATTCCTCTGTAGTTTTCACATTAAGTGAAACAAGTACTGCTTCAACTAAATAGTACAGATTAATATTCCAGATATTCCATTGCAATCTCCCCTCCCTCTCGCTTTACTACTTGATTTTAATTTATATCCTCCACACATATGGCCCATTGTCATTTTTGAAGATTGCTTTTGAAACATTTTTGAAACATCAACTCTCCTTTCTCTGGCTTTATGTTACTGAAAATTATTTTCAAGAAGGCCACCAATATTTTTCTTTGTGTCCGAATAGGATTGTATCATATAAGCATCAGCCCTCATCGTATCTATGATTCATTTATATTTATATGTTATATTATTCTTACTTGTAAGAAGTCCTTAACTTACAACCATTCTTTCAGTGATCATTTGAAATTATGGCAGTGCTGGACAAAGGGACTTATGACTAATAATCAAAGTTAGGGCTGTCACATGACACAATACAGAATTTGGGCACTTGGCAGACCACCAGCACTTACAACTGCAGGGGTGTTTCGACTCCACCCACCCACTCCTTCCTCTCATCTATGCCCTTCTGGCACCCTACACTCCATAGTCCCTGCTGCTTTAGGTGGCTTCCACCATCTTCCTATTCTTATTCATGGCTGCACAAGACTTTATTCTGCAGGTGACATACTGTTTTCTCATAACACCTAGGGAAGATGACCTCACATGTTCAGTAGCTACTTGGAGGAGGACTTGGGTGGGCATGCTTCATCAGCATCAGGAAGAAGAAAATCTGCTGGAGTAGAACACAGGGCTGCATGGGCTTTGGAGCAGGGTGGCAAGGGAGTATCCTGTACTGTTGGAACTTTCTGGGTTGTGACAACTTTTTGCTGAACTGTTGGAGTTTCCCATACTGTGACTTCTTTGTGCCATGCTGCCAGGATATGCCAGCTTTGCCCTTTGCTTCTGGGCTGGGCCAGAGTGGCTGAGGCTTCTAGGGGCAGCTAAGGCTCCATGCTGCACCATGGTACAAAGGCTTCATGCATCTCCAGAGCCATGGCACATGAAGAAGCTCCAAACTATAGCATGGAAAGCAGCCCCAAAGTTTTATGATTCATTATTATTTCTGACAAAATGAGCAAAGATTAGAATGAAAAGGGAGATAAAAATGAAACCAGAACTTTTCCTTTTGGGTTTCATGAGAAAAGAACTGGAGAAAAAAATTGGAACTTTGTTACTATATATATTTACAGCAGCAAGACTATTGTACGCACAAAAATGGAAGTTGATTCCTACCATGGAAGAATGATTGCAAAAGTTGATGGAGTTGATTGAAATGGCAAAATTGACTACTTTGATTAAAGAAAAGAACATAAGTACTTTTGCTTCCACATGGAGACGCTTCTGAACTTCCTGTTCAATGTGGAAAAGAATGAAACTCTGACTTTGAGTTCTACAGATTAGACTGATAGATCTTTATAGAAATTGTTTATACTATTATGGAAAAGCAAAAAGTTGTGATTGGACGTTAATGCTTTATTTTACTGTAACAGGGAGAATCGGAAGTCAATGATTCTTTTTCTCTCCCCCTCCCATTGTTCCTTTCTTCTCTTCCTCCTTTGTCCTCCCCACTCAGTGCTCCTCTATTTACTTCTGTATTTTGTATTTTATAATACTCTATAATGCAATAAAAGATGCACACAAAAAAAGAGAGCAAAGATTATGGTAAATAGGCAGTTGTGGGGAATTGAAGGGGAGATAGTACCTTATCTTGGAAGAATCATGCTTTGGAACTAGTCCAAACCTAGAATGGCTTTGATTGAGGTGGATGTGCACTTGATAGAATTCACTTAACAGCAGCAGCAGACGATGCTGGGATTGCTGTCACTAAGTGATACACTCACATGACATTGCACTTTAAAACTGAATCACTTAGCAATATAAATTCTAGTCACAATTGTACTCATAAGTCAAGGACTACCTACAGTACTCACTTTTGTTGCCACGAGTTTAGACATTAATGGCTGTGTATTGTATTATTTTGAGGGGACAGCACATTTACACTGTTATACAAGCTGTACACTCACTACTTTACTTTGTAGCCAAGTGTCATTTCTTCAGTGTTGTCACTTGAAAAGACATACTTAAATATTTACAAAATGTGAGGGAGTGTACTCACTTCTGTGATATACTGTATATTGTAATAGTTTCTTATTGCATATAGCTTATACCTTGTAAAAGTTTTAGTTCCATTCTTTTTAAAAAAATGTATGCATGGTAGTTTCCTTTCCTATAACTTCTCCATCTTGCATTAAAAATGGCTGGGCTGACAGGTAGAATATATTCATTCCAATCAGAAGAGCCAAGGACATCAATGGTATATGTAAATAGGATAATAGAAAGTCTTATCAGAAGTTTGGAAAACATAATGAAAACAATATTTAGATAAATGGTCCAATGATCTCAGTGAACATATGGCAACTTCCTATTTCTTGTGTCTGTGGAAAGGTAAATGCAAGCTTCCATTATTGTGTGGTTGACAGTTTTCTAGGATGACATGACATTCACAGATCAAAGTCTGTGATTGATTACAAAGTGAATTGTCCAGGTTAAATTGTAAAATGGCAAGAAAAATGGCATTTGAAAGGAAGCCAAGAATAACAAAAACAAATAATGGAAAGATCATGCAAAAATATTAACAGGTTTATGACAGCAAAGTAAAATAAATTGTAATACTTTAACTGCAGAATAGAATACACTATTATTATGAGCTATTACACAACCATCAGTAGTAGTGGCAGCAGCTGAATTCCTTTGCTTAAAAATTCTTAAAAATCTGAATAGTACTCTATTCTTTTACTGGGAAGGGAAATGGCTTTATATAAACACCATGGTATTGTAATATTTTGTTCACTGGCTATAGAGAGGCTTTAATGACCACTGCCTAGCTACTAATTGAATTCTGTATCGCTAATTGCTTAAATCTTATTAACTGTAGGAAAGTGTGTAAGATAGATACAAAGTAGTTTGGTAGGTGCAATTGATACTAATCCTAGATATATCAGGGCATCAGTAGGGACAACAATACAGAGAGAAAATGTGATTGAAATAATCAAATAACTTTGGCAGGAAATCCTCAGAATTATTGAATAGAATAGTTTACATTTTTTTAATTAAACAGAAATGGAGTTGTATTGAAATAACATTAATATTTCAGAAAGCAATAGGAAATGCACAAAATAGTTCATTCCACCCAATAATGATAAAGGATCCTTGCTCACAGAAAGAAAAAGCTGAAAGTAGCTCTGCTGATTAACAGATTGTTAAAGAAATAATTGCTTCATTGCTCTGAATCAGATGTAGATATAGGTGTAGATTAATATGTTTGCTTTAAATGGTATCTCATTATGTCCTTTTTTTTTGCATTCGTATATTTTGGAGTGTGTATGTTTGTAGTGTGTATGTCCTTGGAAAGACATATTTAAAGTGTATAATTTGGATCAGTGGTGGAATTCAATTTTTTTTACTACTTGGTCTGTGGCATGGCTTGGTGAGTGTGGTATGGCTTGATGGGTGTGGCTTGGTGGGTGTGGCAGGGGAAGGATACGACAAAATCTCAATTCCTACCCCACTCTGGAGCCAGCCAGAGGTGGTATTTTCCAGTTCTCTGAACAAATCAAAATTTCTTCTACTGGTTCTCCAGAGCCTGTCAGAACCTGCTGAATTTCATCCCTGATTTGAATATGATTGACCTTTATTATTATAAAGGTGATTTTTAAAAGTTATTAGAAAGAATCGTGGAAGAGCAAGCTATCATTTGATGTGGCTGTTTGCTATTTGCTGAATGCAGACAGTAGCTAATTCAGGTAAGGCGTAATGATAGAAAAGAGCATTTAATCTCCTGTCCATATTTATAAACTTCATGAATGCATTTGATCAGGTATTGTTTAATACAGAATACTAGGTTATATAAATCAGGGCTGTCAAACTCATGGCCTATGGGCCAGATGCATCATGCGCTGGCCATGCTCATGCCCGTTTTAGCAAAGGGGGGAAAAAGTCCTGATACATCACATGACACCATCATGACAATGTAAGTTTGATACCCTTGACATAAACCACTGACTCAGTATAGCAGGGTTCTTCTTGTTTTCAAATCTCCCCCCTCCCTTTCTCTCTTTCTTTCTCTCCCTCCCTCTGTCTCTGTAATGTATCATGTATGTGTGTGTGTGTGTGTGTAATATATACAAAGCTGTTGTTATATCTTGAGAAAAATGTATTTTGTCTAAGATGTTTTCACTGATACATCTCTGTCCCCTATGAATCACAATTTATCCTTCAATTTCAGATTTCTCAACATTACACACACACACACACACACATAGGGAGTGGGGAGAGAAAGTGATTGTACAGATTAGGATCTAGGTAGAGTCTGACGGATCAAAAGATTAATGCTGTCATCATTGCTTGCCAGAGACCAGACATTATTGTTACTGCTCACAAATTACTCGGTATATGAAAGTAGTAGAGGAAGAACTAGAAAAGGCAGTGATATGCAAGATGCAGGATGCCAAGAAATGGGAATAGAAGTTTCTTCTCCTCCCATCTTGGGGAGGATGGAATGGAGACATTTCACTGTGCCAGCTTCGGTGGGAGCTAACTGGGTAAAATTCCTGCCCAATTCACAAAAGGAACAACAAGTTCACGCTAAATGCCTCCATATTCCAATAATCTGTTTTTCTCAGTGGCCAACCCATTGCTTATATGAAGGGCACAAACAGAACAAGAGAGCAATTGCCTATTCCTGTTCTCATTTTCCAAAATATTATCTTTAGTGTCTGATTTTTCCAATTTTAAAGGTAGCACATGACTTTCTTTCTTTCTTGAATCATCTAAATTATAATACTTGAAAATTAGAGCACATTAACAAATTCTACTTGTTTGTCTTCCCTGGATCGTATTCTATAATGTTTCTATATCCATTTCCCTTACACTATGCTTAATATTACAGTCTGGAACTTAAATAGCCTTTTCTATATATTATGAACCTTTTCAACCTAGGTACTATAAAGACATTTTTCTTATAATTTATTGCATCATTACATGCTGTATATGAAGGAAAAATGGGTCTTATGTTCTCCTTATATCCTATATTAGCATTTATCAGTTAACGGGACAAACTTAATTGATTTATTTCATCCAGGAGCCAAAAATCTCCCTAGCTCTAATTTTATGTCATTGCAAAGTCATCTCAACTATTCTGAATGAAATGTACAGTAACACTTTGGGAATTACACTGGCTTTTTGGGGATGAAGTAGAATAATCCTACCATAATAATAAAGTAAGTAGCAAGGTGCATGCTTTCTTCTGGAATGCTGATTGCCATGATAAAAGAATTTTGAATAGCAATAGCAATAATAATAATAATAATAATAATAATAATAATAATAATAATAATAATAATGCTATCTGCCAACCAACACATTTATGCAAACAGAATTCAAATTTTATTCTTTTGAGGGGTGTCTGGCCACTTTCACAGTTTTTAGTTGAAGCTGGTAGACCTTGTTATTTATCTAACATAATTCTTTAGTTCATTTGTGGAATATTTCATTTGTTTCCTATGTCTATCTTGCAGAAGAAATATGAAATCATAATACTACAATAAGAACAATAACAAACTCTAAAATAAAATATAAACAAATGAAATATTATGTTAACAAAATTTCAAAAATAGAAATAATCTCGTCAATAAGGCATAATTCAGTTTTCTGAAAATATTTTACTTAAAAATCACATAGAGACACATATACACCCACTCATCCACCATTCCTACTAAGATATTCCAAACAACTCTAGAAAAAATGTTCTAATGTCTCTATAAGGTGTAATTATTCTGATGTGGTCCTAGCTATATTGAAGCTGAAGTAGTATTATATAAAAAAAACACTAGAGATTTACCATAGGAATGTACCCCTTTTTAAAATATATGATTACAAATGCTTCAAGTATCACAATAAATGAATAATAATTGACATATTATCTTTAAATTTGGAATTGGCAGGATTACATACAGTTTATTGCTTACACAACTGTGTGTTTTTGGGTGAACTTTTAATATATGGAAGCAAGTTCAATCTGTTTTCTCCAACCAAAAAATAACTTGACCCCTTCTTGGTTTTAAATACACCTGTAATTTTTTGTAATATACAATGTAGAAAGTCAAGGCTATATTCATACACGGTTTTGGTAAATCATACAAATATTTGTCCTAGATTCTGTTATTGTTGAATATACACTGCTCAAAAAAATAAAGGGAACACCAGCAGAAGACATCCGAGATCTGAATGAATGAAATAGCCTTATTAATACTTTGTTCATTACATGCAGTAGTTTTGTGTTCCCTGTAGTTGTTTGAGCAGTGTATAAACTACTGTATGTAACGAACAAAGTATTTAATAAGGCTATTTCATTCATTCAGATCTTGGGTGTCTTCTGCTGGTGTTCCCTTTATTTTTTTGGGGCAGTACATTTTTATGTTCATTTTCATAGCCCTAATAAAAATCAGAATTTCTCCATTATTCTATAAAATATTGCTTGAAACAAACTAGCTGGAATTCCTCAACCATTGATTTCACTTTGATTTTTTGACTGTCTGAGTGTCCTTCAATAAATAAATGCAGAATTACTGATATTGTAATATGAAATAGAAGTGAGTCCAACAATATTATAGGACATTTATTGACTTTTCTTAATCAGATGATGGATATATGTAAATTAAATTATGATGATAACAAGCATACTGGTGGATATAAAATTACCAAACATATAGGATGACTTGCCTTGAACAAATGAAATCTTTTTGATTTCTGAAGGCCCATGTTTTGATTGTATTTTAAGACTTGTCTGAAAATGTAGATATATATAGAAAGAGATAACCTAATAGATATTGCTTATTTAGGGTTAGAAAAGATTAACAAAAGTGTTCTCTAAGAATACAAATCCTGTTCTGAACCCAGTAAATAGCTGAAGAATGGAAAGAAGGAATAACTGAAAGTCCTTTTAATATAATTATATAACCCTAAGAAACTTATTGAAGCAACAAAGGTATCTAAGAGCTTGAAATTGATTCCTTCATACTTGAGGAATAGGTATTAAAATAAAAATTAGAATGGGGTTGTTGTACATTGCTCAGTATAAAATATTGATTGAGTTTCATGGAAGATAAGACTATCAGTGGCTGTTAATCATGATACACATACATTATCTATACAATTTGAAGCACTATGCTGCTGAGTATCAGTCCTTCTGAAATGTAAGTGGGAAGAGGAGACATATCCACTTCTTATTTTTGCTCCCATAAGCAATGGACAGAGCATTATGGTGATACTATCCTAAGTTTCGTAGGTCTTTGATAAAACTGTGAGCCCCATGTGCATTATTAATCCATGTTAAACATCTGATATGCCTGGCTTTGAGCTATATTTGGCCCCATTTTGACTTTTTCTTCACTACCACACACACACACACAATCTTGCAACCATCACTACATTAAGGTCATAATATCGGGGGTGAAATCCAGCTTGTTCTATCCGGCT
>JANHZT010007457.1:35088-49798 GCA_032468215.1 Stegonotus admiraltiensis | reverse complement strand
GCGGGGGAGCGCGCATGCGTATTGCCGGCGGGGTTGTGGGGGAGGACTCAGGTGCTCGGTTGGGAAAGTTGCCCGGGAATCGAACGGCGGGCGAAGGTTGCGCCGGGGCATTTTCCACGCAGGAAAACGCCGCACAGGAATTTGCTCCGCTTGCCTTCCCGGGAACGCCGATCAAAGGCAGGCACGGCGTGGGCGGACGGTGCACTTGAGCGTCCGATTCGAGGCAGGGGAGATGCTGCTGCTGCTGCTGCTGCCGCTTCCAGCGACGAGGATCGCGGGTTCCGCCGCCTTGGCTGCCCCCGGCAACGGCGGAGGGAAGGACGGGAAGGGGATCTGAAACTTTCCAGTGGGATGCTGAAGGGAGCCGGGCTCCTCCCGCCGCCGCCTTAACCTCCTGCATCGCTCGCTTTCTTCCTCAGTCGCCCGGGCGCGCCTGGAGCCTGTTCCGCTGCCGGAGGTCGGCGCCCTCGGATGCCGCCTTTCCAGCTACTTCTCTGCCGGCGGCGGGGATTGTTGGCTAGGTTTTGCCCTCCGCCTGCAGGGGCGCGGCCGTTCCCTCGCGCTGCCCGGTGGCGGCGAGGCTGAGGGGGCTCGGCCCGAGCGGAGATCGCGGGCGGAGAAAGTCCCCCCCGCCGCCAAGGAGGCTTTGGCCGCGGCTGCCGGTCCCCTCTCGCGGGATTCCCTCCCTTTCTCGGAGGTGCGCGTCGTTCTTGGTCGTGGTTATGAAACCCTCCGCGGGGATCCCCTCCGAGTGAGCCCCTCCGGCCAAGTCGCGAGGACCCGCCTCGCCTCCTTCTCGCCTTCCCGCAGTCCCCATCCCGCCCCCCCGCGACAGCGTCCTCAGCCGCCCCGGCTCGCCATGGGGCTGGAGGTCCCGCCGCCGAGCGTCCCTTCGAAGCCGCCGCTCGCCAAACTGAGGAAAGTTCGCAAGAGGCGGGAGATGCTGCTGCAACAGCTGGGCTTCGTCTGCGGGATCCTCTTTTTTGTTTGGTGCATGGCCAAGCTAGGTAGGTGGGCGGGTGGCCCTCTGTGTGTGTGTGTGTGTTGTGTTGTGTGTTGTGTTTTGTGTGTGCTTGTTTGCGTGCTACAGGATATGCAGGTGGATTGCACACACATTCCCATGGCTGTGGAAGAGGGAAATTGGGGGAAACGGCTAACCTGGCATAAATAGGGCATCTCTGCCTCTTTTATGTCATCTTTGCCAATCTGCCCAGGTATCAGTGATTTTTTGTCATTTAATTCAGCAGGGAATGGTTCTTGGTGCCTGAATTGCAGTGCATCAGGATGTGAGAACTGCATCTAATGGCCTGTTTCCTTGTTCCTGTTCAGTGAGGCACTCTCTGGGAAACATACAAGCAAGAGGTTTCACCTGTTGTGGCCCGTGAAAGTTCAGTGCAGCCATGCCCGATATGTTTCTGTAATCCATTTGAATAATGTGCAGGTGACCCACAGCAGTTTCATAAATTATCTGTATATAATAAGTGCTTCCTTATGGTTTTATTTTGGTGCTTGAACTGTTATCAGTACAGTAGCAGTGTTCTAGCCAGTCCTTAGGATCCTTCCATATATTTTGAAGTGTCTGATATTTTCCTAAATATGTATTTTCAGAGTTACAGTATTACTTATTGAAAGGATGTGTCCTACTTCTTGATCTACAGTGTGGAGCTGTGTATTATATTTTAGGCAAGAACTGGGGAGGGGGAGGGTCATTTGGTCTCAAGGGGAACCAATACATAAGGGATTCATTATTGTTAAGCAGATACCGCAGGACTTGTTTTAACAAGTAGCAGTCTGTAATACCAAGAAGATTTGTGCATTTTTCTTTCCTAGAAACAAAAACCTATTAATATGTATTCATTTTAGAATTGTTCGTGTGACTTACACATGCAATGTCTAAACCAAAGTGAATCTGAGAATCAAAACTGGAGTTACTTAGTAATGGAATTCACATTTTTCCAAGTGGTGTGGGTTAGGAGTGATTTTCATGATTGCATAATAATGAATTGAATTAATAATGATTAAGAAATTAGAGGAAGAGCAGAGGAAAAGAAGTATCTGTGGTATAACGTTGTATGCTATTGCAGGTAGCTATTTGGTGACTGTCCCATGTCTTGATACATTGTACAAGAAAGCCAACAGTCCCTTTAAGTGAGCTCTCAATGGGGGAGATGTTTTCTGGAAAACGATGATGATTGTATTTAATACACTCCATCCCCACCTTTAGAAGAGTCCCTTGCCAACTGAGTTACATAAAGCTGGTGAACAGAAATTGCACCACTCCCAACAGTGTTTTCTGTTTCTTTTAGGCTGCTCACTTTGTATATGTTCCAAAATGGGCAGGTTGAAAGTAAGGTTACCATTCAATGTTTAGAAATGATCAGCTATGGATTTTTGATGTCTCTTCTATGGAGTTTGATGAGGGTTTACGAGATTAGAAGCTAGGATGATCTGTCATGTTCTAAAGGATATGTTATTATATCCCTGCACTATGGCCAACCCTCTAAATTAAAAGAGGCTGTTAAGAGGACACACCAAATGGAATGACTTTTTTTTTAAAGAGAATTGGCAGGTACAGTGGTTTCACTCTAATAAGAAGTAGGAAACACCACTTTGCTCAACTGTTATGCTGCCAGGTGGCTATTAAAGGAAGTACCTGTACAGCTGAGACTAACAGTTTTTCTTATCTTGGGCTAGCCAGGGCTCCCATTATCATTTCACTAATAATAGGTGAGGGGAAAAAATACAGCATCAAAAGCCGCCTTAGGAAAAATTGTGGTATAGGTAGTCACTGAATAATATAAACTACTTTTTGTGGTTTCTGTCATTCAGAGCAGGCTGAGGCTGCACTCCCAGGGAATATGCTCGGTCAAACCTAGAAAAACTGTCTTCCCAGTAAAGATGTATTGGCTTATGTTATACAAGGGTGAACTAGAAATAATGCAATATTCTCATCTCTTAGACACGTGATCAAACAAGAACCCCGAAGTCCTTTCACAAGGAAATTAAGTGGATCAACTGATTCCATGAATCCAGTTCTCTTTGGAAAGCATCACTCACTACTCAGTTCTCAGTGGTATAACTTAAATGCCACACTGCTTTTCTTCATACCAGACCTTTGCTAGAGAAGTAAAGTTTTTAAGACTGAGGAAAATGAACAGCTTGTTGGTAGTGCCTAGACATTTTTCCAGGTTATCAGGAAAAGATCTTCCATGCTATATTGCACTGGAGTGTGGCCTCACATAAATAATAATATTATTAATAGTTATTATCAGCCTACTGGGTGCCATTGCAAAAGCTCTTGGATGGCATTTAGACAATCTACATTAGCCAAATTTCCATCTGTCAATTACAAAAGCCACACTGTTTGAAACTGCACATATACTCTGCTGATACATTACAACATCCTAGGTTCTTGGGATGAACGTATGTGACAGATTTAACAGAATAGAATAACAGAGTTGGAAGGGACCTTGGAGGTCTTCTAGCACAACCCCCTGTTCAGGCAAGAAACCCTATACCATTTCAGACCAATGGTTGCCCAATCTCTTCTTAAAAACTTCCAGTGTTGGAACATCCACAACTTCTGGAGACAAGTTCTTCCATTGATTAATTGTCAGGAAATTTCTCCTTAATTCTAGGTTGGGTCTCTCCTTGATTAGCTTCCACCCATTGCTTCTTGTCCTACCATCAGGTGCTTTGGAGAATAGGTTGACCCCCTCTCCTTTGTGGCAGCCCATGAGATTTTGGAACACAGATATCATGTCACCCCTAATTCTTCTTTTCATTAAACTAGGCATACCCAGTACCTGCAAACGTTCTTATGTTTTAGCCTCCAGTCCACTAATCATCTTTGTTGCTCTTCTCTGCACTTTTCTAGAGTCTCAACATCTTTTCTACATTATGGTGACCAAAACTAGAGGCAGTATTCCAACTGTGGTCTTACCTAGGCATTGTAAAGCAGTATTAACACTTCACATGATCTTGATTCTATTCCTCTGTTAATGGAGCCTAGGATTGTGTTGGCTTTTTTTGGCAGTTCCAACACCAGTTAAAGAACTGGAAGCTGTGATTTCCTATTGTTGTGTAAATAATAATTTATTAAATGTGTATGCTGCCCGAATCCCAGCAACACAACAATCAATAAAAGGCTAAAAGAAAGAGAAAAGGTGGGTCCGTGTCCCTTGCCAAAGGCCTGGCTGAAGAGTCAAGTCATCATGCTCTTCTAAACAACGACAGAGTGGGAACTGTCTAGACCTCAGAAGAATCCCTTTCCAGAGAGTAGGTGCTGCTAGATGACATTGTTTAATTGAAGGAACCTGGAACATAAATAATTGTTAAAGGACAAAATGGATATGTTTAGTTAAGGCACAAAGACAAAGAATAGTCCCAAGTTTCAATGAAGTTGACCATCCCATCATTATTTGGTTACTTGGTTATTTTCACTGGATTTAAGAAATATTGACACTGAAACTTTTTCCATATAAAGAAAAGTGGAGGACTTAAATATAAATATGACTGCATTACAGAATTTAGATTCACCTATTGTGAACTTTATTAATATTCGTGAGGACCTTCCTTTCTTCCTTCCTTCCTTCCTTCCTTCCTTCCTTCCTTCCTTCCTTCCTTCCTTTTTCTTTTTTGTTTGATAGATGCTGGGATTCTATACCTGTCTCCTGATATTTTAGTAATCAATTTTTAATTTCAGTCTTAGGGACATATTTCTACCCTCTCACATACTGTATGAAGAAGTTGTTAAGAGTAAAGAAGAATGTTTTTAAAAAGCCATACTGGCCTTATTCCCACAACCCACAATCTTAGCTCAAGGGATTATCTGCCCCATCTGAGTCCAAATCCTAGATAGATCTATGAAAAGGAGACTTTTCTAGGAATTAGATGTCTGTCGTCTTATTTTTTACTGTTCCGCAGCATGCATGGGGTAAAACAACGGAATAAAATAAATGGGGTTGACCATGTCTCACCAATTTTGGACTAGAAAAAAATAACCTATCAATCCTTGAAGATGGTCCACATCAAAAAAATAGACTCTACCAGAAGAGTAGAACTATACTGAGTTAAGCTACTATGTAGTAAAGAATCTTGCAAGCCTGCTTGTATCTTCCCTCCCTTCCCTGTTATACCAAAGAGACTGGAAGGCAAGAAGGGGGAGCTAGTCTGAGTAATTTTATAATGCTCTCCTACCTTTCTGGACTTAACATCTGTTTTATTTGCACCTGATGCTTCTCAACAGTCTTTGGAGTCTTTCTTCAAGGTCATCTCTCTGGCTCTCTATACACCAGACCACTGTGAATCTTTAAAAATTGCTCTGATTCAAAAAAACAACAAAAGAAATGACAATCACTCAACCCCCTTGGCCAGATCCTGGGAGAATTTAGAAAATGGTTGCTCCCAACTGACTAGGTCACCAGAGATTGTGCTTTACCAGCACACAAGATGAGGCTATCAGTTGTTGAGGTCGCTCACTTGGCCAACAAATGTCAAGTAAACATTGGCAACTTATTTGCTTTTCCCAATGTGATGTGTTCCAGATGTGTTAGACCAGTGATAGCTAACCTTTTTGCAATCGCGTGCCAGGAGGGGGGGGCGGGGGAGGGTCACGAGTGCACATGCCCATGAACATGCGTGCGCAACCCCCCCAGCTCCTGGCACATGATGGCTTGGTAGGCCCGTTTTTTTTTCTTACCTGGTTCCAGATCCTCTCTATTTATCTGGGAAGGGTGAAAACAGCCTTTTTCACTTTCTCAGAGGCCTGAAAGGGGCCATTTCCCAACTCCCGGTGGGACAGGAAGTGCTGTTTTTTGCTGTCCCCAGCCTCCAAAGCCTCTCTAGGAGTCTCTAGGAACCTCTCTAGGAGTCTCTGGAGGCTGGGGACAGAAAAAAAGTCACTTCCTGTTCCACCAGGAGTCGGGAAATGGGCCCTTTCAGCCTCTGTAGGGCCTCCAAGGGAGTGGGAAAGGCTGTTTTCGCCCTTCCCAGATAAATAGAGAGGATCTGGAGCCAGGTAAGAAAGCAGGGCCTTCCCCACCCACCCAGGTCCTCCAGAGGCAGGAAACAGCCTATTTCCCTACTTCTGGTGGGCCCAGAAGGCCCAAAAATCAGCTGGCCAGTGCGCACATGCGCCCCAGAGCTGAGCTGGCGTGCCGACTAATATGGCTCTGCGTGCCACCTGTGGCACGCGTGCCATAGGTTCGCCATCACGGGCCTATAGTGAAGAAAAAAACTGGTTATTTCAAAGAGAAGTTCAAGTTACCTCTACATGCTATCATGGCAAATACAGATTTCACCGAAAGTCTCTTGGACCCACTATTTTAGTTCCACCAGAGTGAAGAGATATTGAGTTGAGCTGTTCCTGCTGAAGGCAAATGGGAGGAGAAAATGTTGGTCCATCCTCCTTCCTCCTTTTGATTCTGCTCCAGAAGATACCTCAACCCTACAAATCATGTTTTGTAGTAGAACTGATGGTGATTAGAAATACTTCTCTATTCAGCATTAGAATGCTCTGCTGGATTGGATGCCTTCTATGAACTGAAAGGGTACTTTCTTCTGAACCCAACACAGCATTTGCTGCTTAAATGCAAATGGAGTTTGGAGTGATGACATTGCCAAGGAGAATTAGTGAATGGGAAGCTGTAGTGTTGGCCTTTGGCTGACCAAGTAGCTCTTTTCTTTAAGCCAGAAATCCTTTCTTTTTGACTGGGGCCTATTTTGCTACATTGATCTTTTCATAGCCAAGAGCTATAACCAAGAAGACAGAATTTAAGCATAAGGGCATCCCTGGAAGATCTGATGCTGGACTTTCTCACATGTCTCCATTTCAGGGGCATTGGAGGGAGTTATGGAACACAGAACATATTTACAGCATAATACACCTATTTTACTCCATTTTCTGCCACTCAGATACACGTTCTTAACATTCTCTGGCAACTGAAAATGAATTGATAATGTTTTGCTGATATCTGCTTTAACCTTCCTTCAGTTATTTTATCCTTTCTTCCTTACCTTTCTTCCTCAATGAGTAGTTGCAAGAAGGGCATGGAAGCTTCCTATTACTTGCATAAAAGAGAAACTTCATGGACATGGCATTTTCTTAGCAATCTTATGAAATGGCTTGCCAATGCCTTTCTGGGCTTCCTGGGCCGGGCTGAAATTTCTTGGTGGGCTTCCATACAGATACTAACCAGTTTTGACTTTACTTTGCTTTTTGAAATCAGCCAAATTGTCATCTAGCTCAGGGTTTTCCAATCTCAGCAACTTTACAATCTATGGAGCCTCTCCCTCTGGGGAATAAGTTCACAAATCTTAAACTTGCTGAGTTTCAGAAACACTGAGCCAGTTGGCAAAATGTATTTTTCCAAGCTACATTTTAAACCTTTTTAATCAAATAATACTATATTTGAGGACATTCTTAGTCACTCTGTTATAAACTTTATAAAATATATTGTTCCTTTGGCCCATATAATGTAGCTCCCTGCAGGAGCTAATTAATTTCAATGAACTTTGCATGCTAAATTCCAACCCGGGTATTTTAATAATCAGAAAAATAAATCTATGTGAATGACTAATTAGGCAGTTTGACTATTTCTGGAACATTTACAGAAATGTTCCAGAAATTACATTGCAGTAATTTACATGATTATTTTTAATATTAAATCTTTATGTACAGATATTCTCTGAAAATAATGTAGCTTAACAATTATTAAAATTTCCCTGTCTGGGTCAGGAAGACTGTTGTTAAAAGCAGAAAGAGAGGCGTGGTTTGTAATCTGGAAATCAGATATATGTTCTGTAACTATTCATGAAAGACATAATTGGGGCATGTGTCCAAATGTTTTCAGTTTATACAGACATAGATCTTTTGACCACTTCCTCCCAATCTTAAGAACATATGAAAGAAAAAACGATTAAATGTCAGTGGTTTTCTTTTATAGAAAACAGTGAGTCTTTCTTTAACACAAAATTAAGATTAGACAAAACACAGACCTTAGAAGCAATATGTATTCTATTTTATACACTGGCCAGATGGGTTTCTATTTTTTTAATCACCAAAGGACTGAATTTAATTAAGTCCAAACTTCATGGGCTAATTTCATGGGGCAAAGAAAAAAACATTGAAAAATGTTTCTAATTCCAAAAGTAGTTTTTTTCCCCTTACTTTATATATAAGAGACATTTTAATTATTGCTATCATTGCTTGAGTTTGAAGGAAAGCTTAGCATTAAATTTGAACTTCTGTTATGTGAAGAAATATCTGGAACAGAAGATAGCAAATCTTCTGTTCCAGATATTTCTTCACATAACAGAAGTTCAAGCACAAATCCACATACTGTTTCCAATTATTTTACCCATTCAGCTTTTGACACAGTGAAGACAGATTGTAATTTAGTTAAAATGAGGGAAACAAACCACTTTGTAATTTATTCCACCAGCAGTAGTTAAACATTCTGGTTTAACATTATGTCAGAATGTCATAAAATAACCATTAGTTTATCCAACAATATATTGCTTAAAATGTATGCGGCCATAGATTACAAAACTATTTAATTGGCTAGGACAAAAAATCCTTTAGGTTAAACTCCTTTAGACTTTTAGTATTGCCAAAATCATTAGGAAATAATTCTATGACAGAGATCATTGTGTGTATGTCTGTGTCTGTGTGTATGTGTATGTGTACACACACACACACACACACATACACGATGTGTACACCTGGTCAACTTTTGCTTTGATGAACAAAGAAATCTGATGTGGTACAAAGCAGTTTCATTTTCATCTACCTGCAAATCCAACTATGGCCCATTCCATATATTATTTAATTAATGAATTTGCTACTGCCTACAGACTTAGTAGGAAGCTTCAGCTATTCCTAACTCTCTAGCCAGGGAAAGTTTGTATTAAATGTATTTTCAGCCTCTGTTTTCCACATTCATAATTTTGCAAAGGGGCTGTGCAAAGATTTCCCCCTAGCCTTTTCCCCATTTGCATTGCTGATTGCTGGAACCTGATAAATCAACAGGAGGACATCTGTGCATGCAGGTCTCTGAACCATGAACCAATCCTGCCACCTGGCAAAATCTTCTTTGTTCCTTCCTGCTGTCACTTTCTCCCTTCCTTATTTTTTTTCCTTAAATGGAAACACCTAAACTAGAAATTTCCCATTTTCATACTCCTGCATTTAGAAGCTCTTTCTCTCTATCTCTTTTTCCCCCCCTCTGGAGTGTAAGCTACTTTCCATTACATTTGAAGCCTGCACTGCCAATTAAAGCAGCCCAGCACTGCCAAGAAAGGTTTTTCTTTTACTCTCATTCCTTTTCTTCCTCCTTCTCCCCCCCAACCATAAATCCTAAATGGAACATTCTTTCTTGATTCTTCTCACCAGCAATTAGAGTTGACTAGAGGAAGTTTTTTTTTAATCTTTATCTAACAATCCACCTAAACATATAACAGGGAAGAGATCCTGAATGTCTTCTGTTAAAAATGGTAAGCTCAAAGCAGCTGGTAACGAAATGATTCCTTCTTTTAAGTAAAAGTGTAATTATTGGTTTCCTACTCTTGACAGCTAAATACAGCTGGTCAGGTCATTTTCGAATGAGACAGGCAAGGACTGCTGTTGTTAAGCAGCAGCACGTTTCCAGTGCCTCACATATAACCTAGCGTGTTTTGCTACTTATAGCAGTTGTTCCCTGTGGATTAAGATACAACAGAGGCCCAAAGAAACTCTGAGCCCCTTGAGAGCAGAACTGTTAGCAGATCCACAAACAGCATGTGAAGGTTCTGCAGAACGAAGGGCTGCAGGCATTCAACCGGATGTCATGCAGATAGTTTTCTAGTCCCACCTCACCTTTCAAGTATTGGAAGTCAGTTTCCTGGCCACTTACACTTCCTCCCCAAACTTGAAAAAGTTAAGTAAGTAAACAAATATCCAACCCCCATCCACAAATATTAGGCATTTCTCAACTTAATAATACATTCATGATTGTAGGTCACAGCTGCAATTAAAAATAGCTGAAAGACATGCAGGCTCTCAAACTGGGATGTTTTTGTTTTTTTAAAAAAACTGAATCTTTTAAGGAAACAAAGAGAGACATTAACAAGGAATAATTGTAAGAGAAATGGAAAACAAATCTAAAGTAAAAAGTTTGTGAAGTATTAGTAGTCAACTTCTTAAGAAAGATTGTTTCCTAATATTCAGATAATTACTTTATTGCTGTCAATAACCGGCACAACCTAATACTGAATAACGCTTCCCTCTTCTCCCAGTTTCACTCTATGTTATAGAAATAATATTCTACTACATCATTCAGTATAACGTCTACTACGAAAGACATCAAAAAGAAAGAAAAACTCAGGGCAAAGCCTGTAATCCTGCAGACTGGTTCTACATGAATGCATTTCAATTAACAAAATCTTCAAACCCTTATAAACTATTTATAAACCCAAATAAGCTATTTGGGATAACGCTACAGATATAGGAATCTGGTTAGTCTTTTCTTTTTCACATACTTTCCCCATTTAAATGTTAATTCAGTCAATATGGGCACAGTGGAGAGGCATGCATTCCAATCATAAATGATTCTCAGAATCCCAAAGAATCAAGTTAAGTCTCACAATGCTGAATGCTTAGTGGCTTCAAGCAAGCAACATGCAAACCTAGAAAGGATTACCTTCAGTCTAAAACTCTTCTTCGTGTAGCACAGACTCCAAAGCAGAAGCAATGTGCCCCCCAACTCTGCCTCCTACATATATAGCAACATGTTAAAAAGTCATTTCTAGTTGATCCAATTCTTGGAATTATTAGATTCTTGCCTGCTCTGATACTTTCTGAGTCTATATGCACAGCAACAGATCACTACCTAATTTGGCTGCCAAGCCTATTACACTGAACAGACAATGCCTTCTCTGTCAGAACAGAGAATGAATAGTATCACAAGGACACTCCTCTCATGTACAGATCTGAACTTCTTTCTCCTCCTCCTTTCAAAGCAATCTAAGTAGGGTGAGAACGGATGGGAAAAAATCACGGATATCTGTACTATGATGCTCCCTATTCCTCAAAGGAAATAATTATTACTAAAAGGGCAGTAAGATGATACCATTCTTTTTTTAAAAAAAAAAACTCACAAGCCCAGATGTACAGATGGAAAGTATCTGCTAGCCTCATATTTTTATGCCAAGTGAATGAATGTAAAAAGAAAACATCTGCAATAGCCATTGTGAGGTCTAAGTTTGTGCAAAAAGACAGACATGAAGAAAATTCAATTGGAATCATCAGAATGTGGAAACATACCATATGTCTGCTGTTCTCTGTTTTGAAATGGATTTGGAGATAAAGTGTTCGTATTTTAAATGAAAAAGCAAGAGTTTTAAGTGAGATTTTAGTTAAGAAAGTAGATAAATCTTTGCAATGACAGGAGATTTACTTTGCCCTATGGCAGCAATGAGAATTCTCTTCAGTAAACATTTCTAGAGATGCAATAGATTGCATAAACATCTTCCATACATCGCCCTAGCTCAAAATACACAATTAAAGGTTTAAGTATTCCTTTGATATCTGTGTTTTAATACAGTTGTTCAAGTATGACTCCAGACAGTACTGAAAAGATGTTGAAGTTAGTTTGAACTACAGTACTGTAGTTGAAATATGTTATATAGTCAATGTTGTTATTGTTATTTTAGTTTCTTCCACTATGTACATTTTATTAAGAATTTCTCTATGATACAATATGCATTTTGAACATACATACCTCACATAGAATATTGATAATACTCAATATATTTGCATTTGAATTTTCCATTTTAATGCACTTTTTGTTGTCAGGAAGATTGCATTACAAAATTCTGAGTGGGGTAAATACAAGTTAGGTTTGATTTATATTGCTCCAGAAAATATGAAGCTGACAAATGATCAAAATATGAATATAATAATGAAATTCTTTAACATCCCTAGTCTGAAAACAGTTGGATCTAATGACTCCTGGGCCTTCTGTTTCATTCTCCTCTTGCCTGAGGCTAATTTAGAGCTGCCAAATGTTCAGACAAACAGAGGGTGCCTGTTTGCCATCCTCCTTTATTTGAGAGTTTCTCAGGGCATTTGACAGGTCACTGCTGGAGAGAGAACATTAGATCAGATGGCCCTTTGGCTGGAATGAGGACTCTCACAGGAACTCATCCAAAATTTCAAGTTTTCACCTTAGCCAATGATGTAGATTTACATTACACACTTACATTTGCAATAAATCAGAAAGAAACAATCTTCAACTTTTCATGTGCATTTATTTATAACAACTTTCTAAACATCCGAGACAACTAACCCTGCAGAGTTGAGATAATTTTCTGATGAATAGGGCCCATGCAGCAATTATGTTTGACACATTTCTTAAATACCAGCTCCATGACGATTATAAGAGCAGTGAATTCATTCAATGAATTTCTAATTCTTCCAAGATACAACTTAGTTCTACATCTGCTTATTATAGCACTTGTTCTGCCAAGTGGATAGTAAAAGGAAATAGCACATACATCTTATAGATATTTGGAAAACATTTACTGCTCAAGGCTAGTTTGTTCATTAATTTGTACAAGTATCAAATAACATTTAAGTAATGTAGAATTCTTGCACTCAAATGTAACTCACAGAATAAATTAATAAATTATTCTGAAGCTATTGTATACAATATTCTTTCATATTATTTATGAGAAATCTTTTTTTTATGAAAAATGAAAAGAATATGAGTTTAGAATTGAGAAAATCAATTAATTCAACAGAGGATTCAAGACACAGATGTGTTTAGAAGGTTCTCCCGTCTCATAAGGAAAATTTCAGGGAAATTCCTGCCAACAAATGTTGATTTTCCTCTTCACCTGCTCTAAAAATCTGCTCGTGGGCCTTCCAAAACAGTGGGAGAAGACTGCAAGAAGAGAATTGAAAAAGCCACTCTCCCTTCTTCCATCTAGTTAATATTGCATCAAATCAAAAAAATGGAAAGTGCCTTTCCATTTGCATAAAACAAGTTTAGGATTTAACCTACTGAAAATATACATGAATAAAAGTGAATATACATGTATACAAATATACGGATAATGTTGCAGGATCCAATCTGGATCGGTCACTGGGACCAGAGGACTGGTGACTGACGTGGATTGGATCCTGAAAATATACAATGGGCTAGTAGAACTGAATTCAAATACAATCACAGCAAGAATATTCCTTTATGTTGTGACAACAACGGAGATGAAAAATATACAAGTTTGGGAAAAAAAATCCCTTAGAACTCACCGCCCTCTAAAAAAAACAACCACCCACCTTTTTGTTGCCTAAAATGTCCTGGTGTGCATATTGCACAAAGGGGGAAAGGACAACAGTGTTCCTGCACTCTACTGGAGTTCTTTCCATACTCAGTTACAATATCTTCATATTGTAGTCTTGGAATACTTGCTTGCCATTTGCTGAGAGAAATAAGAAATAGTTTGGTGAATCTAATGAGATTCTTCTTACATGAATTGGAAACAGTTTTTCCAAACCAAGTAATTATTGAATATGAAGGATCTTAAAGCCTACATTGAGGCTTGAGCCAATTCTTTCTGAACTTTCTGAATCCATTCATTGGATGATGCAGTGATCAATGGATTCATATACACTGAAATAAATAAAGGTGACAAAAATAAATGTACAGCTTTTAGAAATAATTAACCGTGTGGACTGGCAACATTTATTCAATATTAGACAGAGACTACTGGCGTAGTTTGCCATTTCAAGCATACTGTTTGGGTCACATATAAGAAGAGGAGTGGCACTACTCATAGATTAAGCATTTAGGAGAATTTTTCATGGGGGTATTTTCCTTTTTGTACTTTCTTTTGTTATGTTTAGTGACTTTGAATCACATTTAAATGAATATGACTTCAAAAATATATAAGCCAATCCATTTACAATGATGGCATGACTAACTAATAAAAACTCCCTGGACATAATTTAAATTATGCAGAATATTTCCTAGGGTAAATAAATTTGCTAAGACTTTAAGACACCGGGGAATGGTAATAACAATGCTTTTCTGACATGCCATCTATGATTAAAAAGAATGTCAAGTAGAATGCCAAATCACTGGATGTCAGTATAATGGAAAACTTTGAAATTAAATATTAATGGAACCAGAAATGTGTTCATCCACCAGAAGGAGATGCCAAGCATTGTACATTACCAGATAATTAATTCTACAATTACTGTAGTCCCAAAATTTTAATCCTAAAATTTTGAATATCAATACAAGACACATAAAATTTTTGACTTCTTTGTTGCTCTTTTTTATTTGCTTTTATAGCGTCAGACACAATAATGTTAGAATGAATGAATGACGATTTTGATGACAAATTATTTAGACAAAGTGGTTTTGAAGTACTCATAGTTATGTGTGAAAGTATGGATTTTGCTAAGTTTGGCTAGCAGAAATTATGTTCATATACAAAAAACTCCATTTGCTAAGAGGTCACTCTACAATGAACCTGTTACTAAGATATAGATATAGTAGCAGCCAAATGTGTTTGATTTATATAGTCATGTTCTTCTTCTGTCTACTTATTTTTTTGTGTTGACATTTTGTCATCTAGAGAGAAAGAATACAGGATACAGGATACATGTAAGTAAAATTGGGATCAGGAACTTAGCTGTTAGAGCAGTGTTTCTCAACCTTGGAAG
>JANHZT010007457.1:21402-31469 GCA_032468215.1 Stegonotus admiraltiensis | reverse complement strand
TGGGAAATACTAAAAAGGCAGGATAAAATATTTCCCCTAAAAGAGAAATAAAAATCTTAAGGGAGGCAGAAACAAGTCCCATTTTTCCTGCCCCAATCATTTTGATTTGTAAACTATTTATTAAGGTTTAGCATATGGTTTAAAGCATATGACTATGGCACAGGGGGAAAAACATACTTCTTCAAAATGAAAGCAACTGAGAAACATACAACTTTTAGGGTTGAGCTGAGTTTTTTTCTGAAGACAAAAAGGTACATACAGGCTAGGGGCTGAAAATATAATGCCTGTATGTGTAGAGGCAGCTCTAATAGCTTTTCCCAAATAAATATTTTATATAAGTAGTACTACTTGTTACATTAGCAGACAGCACACTTTTTGCAACTGGACACTACAGGTGGTTTTTCAGTGAAGTGGTGATGTCTTCTACACTTCCGCCCAGAGCAAGGTTTTAACAGTAAAGCTATAGAATGAAATAATATAATAATAAGTTGGAAGTTTTCCCTTCCAAAAAGGAACTATACAAGCCAGCTTTATCCATGCATTAATTGGACCTTATGCTTAATGCGCATGTCATTAATATTTTTTCAAGAACTGTGAGTTCTTTTGAACAAATTGTTGCTTCTTAAAATGATTTTTCATATAATATATTTGGTACTTGAGATGGATTTTTAGCTGTACAAAAAAAGTCGCGAGATCTTATTTGGATGCTATTAGAAGTTTGAAATTACTATGGCCTGAAGGAACTGTTACAAATTTTAACTTATTAAAGGAAGAAAATGTATTGGAGTTTCATGATTTAGCTATAAAAAAGCTGTATGTCACTATCCAACAGCTACGTTCCCACTTTAAATGGGAAAGGGCCAAAATTCCATTAATTTCTGACCAAAAGAAGAAGAAAAAAGCATTTATTTAGTAATCCATTAAAACCCTGCAGGAAATGGAGAATGGAGCATTTAATTTTTCTCTCTCATTCTGTTTTAGCAGAATTTTAAAGGCCGGAGTCAATTTATGGGGTTAAGCATTATTTTTCAGAGGCATCAATATGACTAAGTATTACTTGATTTTCTATGCAAGAAACAAAAGCATTTTATTTGTAAGCATGTTTTGAATAAAAGTCCCTAGATTAACAGGAAACAGTTTCTCAGCAAACCCATAAATGTTCTTAATGTTTTTTGCCTCTAATGTCTTCAACAAATCAATTGTATCACAGTCTAATTCACAAAATGTCCATAACAAAAAAGCTTCACAGCATGCAATGTAATTCATAAACAAGCATATTCTTATTGTGAAATTGACAAGGGATACTCAAGGATTTATGTTCAGATGCTGTTGATTTGAAAGCCAATTTGAATAAAATGAAATAAAATGAAAACCTCATTGATCTAACTTCTACTGAAGTAGAATTACCCAAACCGTTCACTTGAATCTTCTTAGAACAGGAAGCCTGCAAAAATTTTGTAATTTGATATAGTGTTTAGTATAGGGCATTTAGTAAAATAGAATGGTTGTGGGGATTATAAAGTTCATCTTTGTATCTCAACTGCTTGTTCTTTCATACGGAATTTATCCTCTTCTCCTGGCACCAGCCCAATAAAGATGGACCAATTTCCTTCTCTCCTAGTTTGTATGGTTCACATTATATTTGTGTTAAGCATAGGATTAGATCCAGATCTAAACAATACTTAGAATACAATCACTGGAATCAAATTGACTTGATTTTAATGGGTGATTAACTTTGATTCAACTATAAATACGATTAACTTTGAATCTAACTTTTTTTAGGTTCTAAATTTCTTTGAAATCTTGGCCAGAATTGGTTTATAAACACTGGACTATAACTTAACTATGGTTATATTAGTGCAAATAATATAGCCTATATTATATAGGTTATAAATATAAATATTTTCTCATGTTTCAGTTTTGCTTATGGACAGAAGAATAAGAAAAAGAAAGGAATTTGATAGATGTTCTCATCTGTGCACATTGCTTTAGCATTTGGCCAGCCAATGAATTAATTGCAGGGATATTTAAATTAATTTTGGAACATTGATAAAGACATCTATAAATGGAAAGATAAAAGGTTCAACACAGTTTTAAAATAATCTGATTTTTCTACTTCATATATCTTTGGCAGAATATATATTTCACCAACATTATTTAAGAATGAGGAGAACAATATGAACTCCTGCTGCTGTTAAGCAATTATAAATCAGAAATTATTACCGTTCACTTAGTAGTAGATTTAAAGCTACTTACTATCTTACTAACACTGATGTATATGACATGAGCGTCTTGAGAAGTGGCATAAAAATGGAAAAACATATATATATATGTATATATATATAAAATACATATATATATATATTAAAAAAACATGTGTAAAAGCAAATCAGTATTGCTGGGTTTATTTAGCAAAGTCATAAAAAGATCTAAAGAATAGCAGTAAAGCAATAAATGCCAGCCCCACTAAAACATAAACACATATAATATACTTACTTTTTGGGCCTCAGTTTAATAGGCAACCTAATCTGTATGTAAATTTTACAACATTGTTTTGAATAAATCCATTCCTTATAATTTAATCAGCTTTCCTTCCCATGATGCATTAGAACAGGGCTCGCCAACCTTTCTGGCTTTGCGGACCAGCGGTGTGGGAGGGACTGGTTCCATGCAACCAGGGGGTGCCACTAGGGCAAATGGAGCTGTGGTCATCCACCACTTGCATGGTCTGGTCCTGAATGGGCTGCAGCCTGATACTGGGCCATGGCCCAGGGATTGGGGACCCTTGCATTAGAGGACCCTACATATAGCACACTTACATCTGTCTGTTACTAGTATAGCCTTAACAGTAAAGGTGATTGTAATCCTTTTAGTTAATTTCATAACCAGCTGTCTGCAAGGAGTATAAATCCTTCCACTCCCCACCATCAAATCAGAGCTGAAGAAGCTTTTTGGATGAGAAGTGAAATGTCTTTAAAGAAAAACAAGAAAGTCCAGTTGCTTCTTGAAAAAGCACCTTTGGGACAATAATTAGATAGCCTTACTGAAGACAAGAAATCCGTACAGATCACTCTTGTATTCAGAATGAATAAACAATGCCATTTTTTTCTTTTAAAAAGCAATACAGTCTATTTAATCCAAATAGATTAGAGTTTAATCTTTTTCTTCTCTGCTGTTCTTATTTATTTATTTCCTTTCTCGCTTACTTATTCAACTGAGACAGAAGCTGCTTTGGGAAACAACTTATGGTAGAAAAGTGGCCAGCATAAACTCTTGGCTGCAGCATTAGTTTGCTGCTCAAAATTTTCCTCCTTCCCTCCAAATCAAATCAGTTTATTACAGCTCTAAGGTCAGATACAATAAAATGTCAAATAGAAGAACTGTTACACTCTTTTATGTGTATGAGTAACAGAAAAATAAGTATAAAAGATAATAAGATCTAAAACAATTAAGAGAATATATATTAAAATAAAACTGAATAAGAATAGGATATTGTTCCAAACTTGATTAATGGTGCCATGTGTTGATAGAATGATAGAAAAAAGCTGGATGATTTCGGAAGATATTCTTGAGTCCTTCTCTGAAAGAAGTCACATTATGGAGAAATCATACTCTCTGCCTGGAATTTTTTTCGAGATCTAGACTTCTTACATAGGGACCAGCAAGTTAGCATATGGCTTACAGTTTTATTGAGCCATCACTACATGGACACAACCAAAGATACATAGGAGAATCTTTAAAATGTCCAGAAATGACTGCTGAGGGCAAATGCATCCAGCTTGGCTAAAGTGAAAATGTTTCAAAATTTCAGAATCAAAATGGGAGATAAATGGGATGCCTTTCACATTTCTATGTACGAAATAGGTATAATAACTACACTGTTGGCATATAGTAATCACACAATTAGATAAAATAGGTGAATATATGAAGGAGGCATCCCGGCTGACCAGAAGAACGGGAGTCAAATACATCATCAGTTTAGTTACTACGTTCCTGTATGAAATCTAAGTTCAGCTCCCCTTGAAGTCCACTGACTCTTATCTGGTGTCAATTTGCCTTGACTTAGTATATTAGATTATTAGGTATAGGTTGCATGGAATAAACTCATAACACTTTTGAACTCTATCCTGGTTCCTGATTTCCTGCACCTGACATTGGATAGATTAAAAAATAGTGAAGCTAATATGCAACCTTCTCTTTCACCTCTATTAGTCGCTTCCTTCCAGAAAATGAGAATCAGAACCAAAATCACTTATTTTGAAACTGGATCTATTTCATGAATGCAAAGGATTTTAAATTGTATTAAAATAGGAGGAAATAAAGGAAAAGTATAATTCAGCTATATTAAATAATGCTACAAAAATATACCTAGAAAAGAGTATAACTGAATTATCAGATGATACCTACCAATATCCTTTTTGAAGCCCCAAAGTTGGTAAGATTAAATTTTTGTTCTCCTTTTGAGGAATTTTTAAAATTTCTTTTGGGAAACTGGGAGGGTATTAAGGGGCACAGGGCAGCCAACCTAAAGCATTCATTTTGTCAGTAACCATATCTAAGCCAGTGGTGGGTTGTCCCCGGTTCGGACCGGTTCTATAGAACCAGAAGTAAAACTGGGGGAGGTTCCGCCCACTGACCCTGACATCATTAGAAGTGATCTGCACATGAGCAGAAGCAAGGCTGTGTGCACGCACGATCCTGTTGCGAACTGATAGTAAAGGTAAGTAGAACCTACCCCTACTCTAAACCCAAATTAATTCTGGGCTTATTTACTTGACTTTGATATGCTCCATAAAAGCCAGTGCAGCTTCAAATAGCACAAAACTATATACTGTATATTCCTGATCTTTGAATCAAGTCAAGTATCAACGCCTTCAAGTACATCTTGAAGGGAAAACACCCTTTTAAGTAGAATTTAAGGATAGTTCAAATGTATATTTTGGACTAATTTTTTTCCCTTCTGTTCAATTGTGTCTGATTCTCAGACCCTGTATAAGTCCCTGCAATTCTCTTGGCAAAACATTTTCGGAAGTTGTTTGCTCATTGTCTCCCTCCAGAGCTGAGAGAAAGTGACTGGCCCAAGGTCACCCAGCTAGCTTTGGGCTTAAATTGGAACTAGAGCTCCCCATCTTCTAATCTCTAGCCTGACACCTTATCCACTACACAACTAATTCTAAAGCTAAACATTCATTGTAAATTGCAGTGGCAATCCACATAAAAGCAGTGGCAATCCACATAACTGCTTCTTCTTGGTAATTTTTGTCACCAGGAGTCATTAAACAATTAAAAAAAAAACCTATGTCACTTGCTCAGTATTGTGTGTATTATTTTCAGACCAAGTCCTCTGGCTTTCCATTAAGGTTTATTTATGACAGCAACAAAGCAAAGATACCAATGTTTACCCAGCAGTAAATGAAATTAAGAAAACATACCATATATTAGTCTATGACCAAAGCAACATGGATGTTCCCAAGGCATGCAGTGCAGACTATTTAATATCCCAAAATTTCAAATCCACAAATTGATTTTCAGATATTCATTGCTGTCAAGTATTTAGGACAAGAAAATGTTAATATTTTGCTTCAGGGATCTTTTAATTTTAAGGCATTTTACTACAAATTGCTGATAATAAATGCACATAAAATAAAAAAACAAAAAAACAGAAAGTCCACCCTCCTCCATGCTTTCCTTTGATTTCAGAATTATTATTTCATATTTGTTATAAAATAATGTTTAACAAGCTCAATGCTACATCCAAAACAGACCCTTTTAGGAGCAGTGTGAAAAGCAGTCAAGAAAAATTACCGTATTTCTGGTGAAGGAGCTATTCTGGTGGCAGGGAAGGAAATTTGTAAAACTAAGATGAATTAGTCATATTAACAAGATATGTAAGCTATAGCTTTTTACATACAGATATCTAAAAATGCCATCTAAAAGAATGAGTGGAAATGATTAGCACAGAAAACTTGTTTTCTGTTTAGACATCCAATGATATAAGAAGATGCTCCATATTTCTTACAAGTATTCTTCACTATCAGAAAATACCCTCCTGGGGTTGGTAGACAAGCTAAGCTGATTCTCATAGACCATTGAGCAACACTGTTTTTGCTGCAGACTGCAGGAGAAGATTAAAAAAAGGCTTTCAAAAAAGACTGTTTATCTTTTGATTCAGTTATTGGTTGCAGACTAATAGAAACCTGCAGACTAATAGAAATTAAGAAACCTTGATTTCTGGATCCATAAGTTTAAAATGGTTGAATTTAGTACAGTAGTATTGAAAACCAATACTGCAGACTTGATTTTCACTCCTTAATGCTCCCATCTAATAGCATAATAAAAATTAAAAGACAGACAGCTAAAATAATAACAATAACAACAAGCACCACTTGAACACTCTCAGCATTGACAAAATCACCAACGGTCAATTGCACAAGACAGCTTTATCTGGAACAGCTTACATAGTGCAACGATACCTTTAACACCATCAAACATCATCTGCCTATTGCAGGTTCTTAAGATGGACTGAATAAATAAAAATGCAAAATCTAATCTAAACATGTGCCTGGCTGTGTGACCAACCATAACAGTAAGTGAAAAATTGTGTAGCAGCATGCTTACTAGCTCAAACATAAAAAAGCAACAAAAATAAATATGTTATCTTCTCCTGAACTAATCTGAGACTTACAATTCACCAAGCATTCATAAATTCATGCTCACATCAGTCTTCTGATGTTTCCTTTGAATTTTGTAATAAGGATTATTCATATAGTATATTTTTTCATGCAGAATCAGTATCATTGCAATGTTACACAACTGAATTGCAACAGAGAAACACAATTCTTTTGAATTAAAAGCAATTATAATAGCAAGAGTAGTCAGAGTTAATTTATAATCTTACCTTGTTTTAGCACTCCTGTCAAGATACAGTTAGGGGCAGGGAGATTATCATATAACTAGAATGGAATTCCTGTTGCTAGTGACAACGGAAGAGACCCAATAATGATTTTTTTTAAATCCCACAACTGCAATGTTCAAAATACAGGCAAAACCTATAACAATAGATTATTAGCATATATACAAATCAGAAGTCATTATTTCTGAAAATACAGAAAATGAGAAGCATCTTTTTTTGTTTGAAGAGTTTTGAGCTATATTTCCCTATAAGTCCTGCATGGTGCAGAGCTAGGTTATTGTGGGACCATTTCTCCCTGAAGACATCTACCTATCCCACCAGATTAGACAGAATGAGCTCACTCCAGCTGCCTTCCCTTAAATGCTGTCATCCGATGGGACCAAGCAAGTAAACCTTTTCCATAGTGATACCTATCCTACGTATCCACCTCCTCTGTTCCAACATATCTCTATGCTCTTTGCCTTCCAAAAGCCATTAAGACCTGTGTTTTCCTCCCAGTTGTTACACCAGGATTTGTGTTATTGATATGGAATATTATGGCACCTGGTTGCATGTAAGACTTTTTAATTTTGTTGCATTTTTGGTTATTTGTTTATTTGATTCTTAGCTATCCTGGGTTATTTTTCTATAACGTGGGCAGCCATATATTTTTTAAAAATAAATAAACTGATTTTAATAAATTTGAGTATCCACATTACATTGCATATCTAATCCTAAAAAGAAACATGTGTAATGGTGTTATGAATGTGTTTCTCATTTTTACTCCAAAATATTCTGGAAATCTAGCACCATCTCATTTGTTTTACTAGCATTTAGATGCAAGTTGTTTTTTGAACACCATATGGATACTTTCTGGACCTCTTCCCTGTATGCTGATTCGTCCCTTCCGGTTATAAGCCCCCACACCATTGTGTTGTCTGCAAACTTTATTATGGTGTTAGATGGATTCGAGGATATGCAGTCATATGTATACAGTGAGTACAGGAAAGGGCTGAGCACGCAGTCCTGAGGGGAGCCTGTGCTGAGCTTCAGGGTGGAAGATGTCAGAGACCCAACCCCTACTGTTTGTGGATGGTCCGTCAGGAAGTCTTTGACCCAGTCACAAATGAGGGGACAGAAATTTAGGTCAGTCGGCTTTTCAATGGGAATGCCTGGTAAGATGGTATTAAAGGCCGAGCTCTAGTCTATAAAAAGCATTCTGACATAGTTGTCAAATTTCTTGAGGTGTCTCAATGCAGTATGTAAAGCAGTGGCAATAGTGTCTTCTGTCGACCTGTTGCTTCTATAAGCAAACTGGTGTTGATCAAAATTTAGTGGAAGACAGGGCCTGAGGTGTTGTAGAACCAGTCTCTCAAAGCACTTCATCACTATAGACATCAGTGCAATGGGCCTATAGTCATTCAGGCTGTATATCGAGGGGGGCTGTGTGGACAGGGTTTCCTCTTTTAAATTCTTGGAAGTGCTCATTAGTCAAGATCTCACCTGGAAAAACAACACATCCCTGGTGGTTAGTAAGGCTCAACGGAGACTTCATTTCCTTAGAGTCCTGCGGAAAAATCAGGTGGAACAACGGCTGGTGACTTCTTTATATTGGTCTAGGATGGAAAGTGTCCTCACATACTGTATAACACTATGGTATGTTGGTCTAACATCTGCGGACAGGAAGGCACTATTTGGCACAAAAAAACATCGACTGCCCTCTAACACCACTAGATGACATCGCCAGGACTCGCTGTTTCAGCAGAGTAAGGAAGATACCTAGGGATGATTCACACCCTGGCCAGTGTCTCTTTTTGCTTCTACCATCGGGCAGAAGACATTGCAGCATAGCCAGCTGGACAAACAGTTTTAAAAACAGCTTCTACCCATGGGCTGTCAGACTCTTAAACACAATCACTCCATGCACACACGGAAACGTATGACTAAATTATTTGTATAGGGATTATTCTCTATACTATTTATGTTATTTTGTATTTTCTGTTATGGATTGCACCAGAGAGGCTAAACAATTTCATTGTATATACAGTATGATGTACAATGACAATAAAGGCTATACTACTATATACTATATTCCTCTAATAAATAGGAGTGGAAAATAATTCTATGAAGTGTTATAACCATTTAAATCAACAACTTGATTTTCACCCATGGTCATTTCTGTTTAAGTCAGATATTGGTTTTCACATCAAGTGTTCATTCCCATAATCAAGCATTTACAGAAATAATGCCTATTTACAGCAACAAAATAGCATTCTCCAAAAGGCTTTCTCTGGAAAACCAGATTTAATGCCTTTAGTAACATTCCATTAGAAAGAAAGAAATGAGATGATTACACTTTAGCTAGCAATGTGGAAAGTAATTTAAAAGAGCATTTGGATATGAGGGAAATAGTGGTTTAATCAATCTAGCTATCTCAAATATTAATTCTCACATTAATGTAGGGCTGCTTCAATATACATGAACATGAAAGAAGAGGAAACAAAAAGCAGTTGCTCGTTTTTCAACAAGGAATAAACAGTTTTTATGGTTACATAATGTTCATTGAAAGATGTGTATAATGAAACCCCTCAAACAATATTGTTTCAATATGCTGTTACAGCATGACTGCTAATTACTTAAATATGCAAACTACTTTGAGGTGGGCCTAACCAAGTTATTTTAAAAGGCAACCAAATCTAATTATACTAGAATATCTCTCTCTCTCTCTCTCTCTCTCTCTCTCTCTCCCCCCCCTCCATCTACCCTGTTTTCCCCAAAATAAGGCCTATCTGAAAAATAAGCCCTAGCATGTTTTTATGTGGGTGCCTAATATAAGCCCTATCCCCCAAATAAGCCCTACTTAAGAGCCTGGTTGCAGGGGCCTTGTGGCAAGCTGATGTGGGGCACATGGGGTAGTTCCACCCTTCCTTGCCTTGCAGCAGAGGTACCAGCACATCATGCAGCTTGCCCCGTTGCGGGCAAGCAGAAGAAGTGGGCCTCCCATAAGGGAAAAAAATAAGACACCCCCCCCAAATAAGGGCCCCCAAAAATAAGACCCAGTATTATTTCCAGGGAAACACAAGTATCATCTATCTATATATCTCTATCACCTATCTATCTATCTATCTATCTATCTATCTATCTATCTATCTATCTATCTATCTACCCACCCACC
>JANHZT010007456.1:0-12539 GCA_032468215.1 Stegonotus admiraltiensis | reverse complement strand
TCATTCCAAAGGGCAGGTGCCCCCACAGAGAAGGCTCTCCCCCTGGGGGCCACCAGTCGGCATTGCTTGGCCAACGGCACCCTGAGGAGCCCCTCTCTGTGAGAGCGTACTGGTCGGTGGGAGCAGGTGGTCCTGTAAGTACCCAGGTCCTAATCCATGGAGCACTCTAAAGGTGGTAACCAGTACCTTGAAGCGCACCCGGAAGACCACCAGAAGCCAGTGCAGCTCGCACAGGAGGGATGTTACATGGGACCACCACGTTGCTCCCATAACCACCTGTGCAGCCACATTCTGGACCAGTTGGAGCCTCCAGGTGCTCTTCAAGGGGAGCCCCATGTAGAAAGCATTACAGTAGTCCAGGCGGGACGTGACGAAGGCATGAGTGACCGTGTGTAAGGAATCCCGATCCAGAAAGGGACGCAACTGGCGGATCAGGCAAACCTGATAAAAAGCTCCCCTGGCCACAGCCATCATATGCTCTTCTAAGGACAGCCATGTATCCAGGAGGACGCCCAAGTTGTGAGCCCTCTCTCTGGGGGCCAGCGACTCGCCTCCAATAGTCAGTGATGGCACCAACTGACTATATCGGGATGCCAGAAGCCACAGCCACTCGGTCTTGGACGAGTTGAGCCTGAGTCTGTTTCTCCCCATCCAGATCCGCATGACCTTTAGGCACCGGGACATCACGTCAAGGGCATCATTGGGGTGATCTGGGGTGGAGATGTACAGCTGAGTGTCTTCAGTGTACAGATGGCACCTCACCCCAAAACCACGGATGATCTCGCCCAGCAGCTTCACATAAATGTTGAACAGAAGGGGCGAGACAACCGACCCCTGAGGCACCCCACACACAAGGCGCCTCGAGGTCAGTCTCTGACCCCCTGCCAACACAAACTGCGACCAGTCAGAGAGAAACGAGGAGAACCACCACAACACAGTGCCCCCTACCCCCAGCCCCTCCAACCGGTGCAGCATGATACCATGGTTGATGGTATCAAAAGCCGCTGAGAGATCCAATAGGACCAGGACAGAGGAACAACCCCTGTCCCGAGCCCTCCAGAGCTTTTCTTTTTTACACTAAAGATAGTTCTTTGTGACATTGGCTGTATGTTTAGGGCTATTGTCCCACTCCAGAATAAATTTGGGGCCAATCACATGCCTTCCTGATGCTAAGGAATGATGATAAGTATCTGCCTGTATTTCTCAGGATTGAGGATACTGTTAATTCTGACCAAATCTCCAACTCCATTTCCAGAAATGCAGCCCCAAGCTTGCAAAGAATGCTTCACTACTGCCTGCAGGCACTCAATATTTTGCCACTCTCCAACCAACTGGCAAACAAATTGCCTCCTGCTGCAGCCAAATATTTCATATTTTGACTAATCAGTCCAGAGCACCTGCTGTCATTTTTCCTCACCCCAGTCCCTATGTTTTCATGCATAGTTGAGTCATGTAGTTTTGTTTCTATGTCAGAGGTATGGCTTTTTTGGCCACAATTCTGGTATAAAGATCACTTCTGGCCAGTCTTCTCTGGATTATAGATGTATGTACCTGGGTTCCAGTGGTTTCCGCCAGTTCTGTGCTGATGGCACTGCTGGACATCTTCCATTGTCGAAGGGATACAAGCATGATATATCTTTCATCTGCTCATTAAGTGTCCTTTGCTGACCATGGCATCTCTGGTCGTCAGTGTTGCCTGTTTTTTAGTGCTTGTTCAAAAGAGCTTGGACAGCACATCTCAGAACCCCAGTCTGCTTTGAAATTTTGCCTGGGAGAAATCTTGGTGATGCAGTATATCTACATTTGGTCTAGTTCCTAAGTTCCTGCTTACCATGGTGTATGACCTGTGACATGAAACTATCTTCCACAACTTCAGCTTAGTAGCAAAGGTTTGGCTGTTCTTCACCTAGTTTTAAGCCTCCTACACAACTGTTTCTGTTTCAGTTAATGACTGTTTTTCAATATACATATGAAATTGATTATCTTTAGCACTTACTTGGTATAATTGGTTAATCATACACTTTAAACCTGCAAAATCCCTGATTTTGTGCCAAACTGTCTATCAACCTAACCTTAGTAGCAGAGTTTGGCTGTTCCTCATCCAGTTGTAAGCCTCCTACACAACTGTTTGCTGTTTCAGTTAATGACTGTGTTTCAACCTTGCAAAGGTTGAAACAATCATTAACTGAAACACAAAAAGCTGTATAGGAGGCTTAAAATTGGGTGAGGAACAGTGTGCAAGTATAAGAATTGATGCTGTTTTGAAGACAAAGGGTGGTCACACCAAATATGGATTTGATTTGGATTTCTCTTCTGTTAATTTATTTTCCATTTTGTTAATTGATAAGAATAAACTATTAACACTTCTATTTTTGAAAGCATTGTTAATTTACAGCATTTTTACACAGTTGTCTAACACTTTTGCACAGTACTGTATGTTAGGAAAAATTGTGTCAGGTGTGGAATAATTGATGATAATCTAATTTGCATTTTATATTACTATCTGTCAGCCCATGATCAAGAATGCAAAAATTTCAGATTTACTTTATTGTTTTAAGGTATAATGTCAGGTGCAAACAATCAGATCTGTACATGAAAAGTTCAATTAGCTATTTTATTATTCATGCCTATAGTACAGGAATATTCTCAGACTGGCAGTTTGCACCTGGCCAGACTAGATAAAGTTCAATGTCATTCAAGAGGGAATCCAGTCTTACCCTCTTGTGCCTTCATAGAGATTCCAGACTAATTTTCCACTTGACTCCTCCTCCTGGCTTGGACACCCTCTCTTCAACATACAATAACAGAAACTTGAAAATTCATCAGAATACATTTTATACCAAACAAAATAAAGATAGGTTTGCATTTCTTCATAACATTTGCTGCAAATGCTCTTTAGGCCTTGCCCCAGAGTCTGGGGACTCTAATGCTCTATATCAGTTGTCCCCAAACTTTTTGGCAGCAGCGACTGTTTCCATGGAGAAAGATTTTTCCGCAAACCAGAAAATCTTTGTATCTAATATAGTTTCTTGATATAGAAGTACATCTGTTGCTGATTGGGTAGAATAACATTGACCAAGGGGTCCTTAGCCAAATGCAGTTAGCATATGAATTGTAGCTCTACCAGGAGGAGGAGCAACTTGCCCATTAATTCATGATTTTATCACCACTGTTGGCATTTGCAATGTGCTGTAAATGGGACTGTCTTTGAAGCTCCAAACGTTAATTAGTTCTTGTACTGTGAAAATATTACACTACACTGTACTAGACATCTGGATGCAATTCAAAGTGCTAGCTTTTGATCTATACAGAATGTCTTGTACTTAGATTTCCATATAGAATCATGTTATCAGTTTGATTGTCCCAGAAAAAAAACTACTGATAGTACCCCACTACAGTACTCCATTAGTGAAAAGATGGATAAGGGCTTTGAAACTTGGAGGTACGATTTTTCAAATGGTTGTGTTTTGGAACAGCTTTCCAACTGAGGTTGGACTTGCACCCCTGTGATCTCTTTTCAGAAAATGCTAAAAGACAAAACTCAGGTGAAAAACATTTGTAGTCTTAAGTATATGATATTTAGGATTGTACGTTGTTGCTGGCTTTTTAGACTTTTCTTATAATACAATTGATTCCCCTTTCAATCTGTTTTTTCTTTGGCATTTCATTTTTTATTTTACCAGGAATCTCCTATATTATACCTTTCATTGTTAACTACTGGGAGTCCTAATAAAAATTAGAACAGTATGCAAGGTGGATAAATGAACTTCACTAAAACCCAAAACTTCAGTTCAGAAGCGTTTTGGATTTAAGTCTCTTTTAAATCAATAGGATATGTTACGATTGAAAAACAGATTTCAGGAGAACCAAAGATCTTTGTTCTTTATCAAATCTAAACAATTATTTCAGAAATCTTGATGTTATGTAAGAGAAAATGCCATGTTATTATCAGCTACAAGGCATTTTTATGTTGCTGTTAAAGGAAAGGTGTAGCAACGTATCAGTATTTTAAGTGCATAAGGAAAAAGAACACATAGTTTTAACTCATTCTGACTTTGCATTTCTGCTGCTGATTTTTTAAAAATATAAGTATATTTATTTCTATATCTATTTGAGGAAAGAGAGCAACTGTCAAACAGAAACTAATAAACTGCAAGTGTATCATAATCAGAACATATGAAAATTATCTTAGGATAATAAAATGAATTATAAAGAGTGTCATACACAAACCGAAATGCTTTGAGTATAGAAACATATATAAGATGTTTGAAGTGACAGGACCTATTTATGTTGTTTGGTAAAATTATACAGAAAACTTACTGATGAAGTCACAATTGAAAAAAATTGTACATTGCATACAAATAAGGCTTTGCTAATGAGAAAAGTGAATTAATGTAGCTAGATAGCTTGCACTTAATTTAGCTGTGTAGCATGAACTAAAGCAATTTGAATTATAATTTTTTGAATAAGCTGATTCTGAAAGCAGTTGATAAATAACAAGGAAGAAGAAGAAGAAAAACACCCACACAACCTAAAGAACTGGCAGCTGTGACTTCACTTTATTGTGTGAACACATATTAAATAGTCTGATTAATTTTCATGATTAATACAGTAGATGGCATCAGTCTCAGTTCTATATGCTCCCGTAGTAGAACTTAGATCTCTGGACAATAGCAGAACTCAGAATGTTCCTGTCTTCAATCTTATGTTTGTCTTTGCAGTAACTTAGTAAATATTTTTTTGAAAAGTTGAGATTATGAATATAGAGTGGCTGTAAAGTTAACATGGGACAGGAGCTCTTTGAAAATCGATGCAGCAGGAATGTAAAACATACATTTTTGTGTAATTTTTCCTCAACTTTTGAGAAAGTTTTTACTTAGTCAAGTTTTTATTTTACTTTTGATTATAGGAAGAAGAATTAGAGACTCAGATTTCATTTCTTCAAGGACAATTGAATGAGTTAGAAGCTATGTGTAAATATTGTGCAAAAATGATGAACATGCATCTAGGTAAGAAGGAAGTCCATATTTCTAGATATGAAATGATGATGTATATCTTCTGGATAATGTTTATATTATCAGGTTGATGATAATATATTAGGAAAGTATGCATGTAGGTGTTTATGCATACAAACAAAGAATATAGATAGCATCAAGCAATATACTGGTTTAAATCTAGAAAAATTAAACGAAGTTCAAAACATCATAAAAATTGAGAAAGCTGATCTCTAAAATCACTCAGTCAGGTGTAACCAAGCAGATATATGAGAACAATTGCAATATTTTGTCTAAGGTGAGGTCCAGGAGTGGGGAAAGGCAGTTTCTCTGACAGCCCTACAGAAAGAAATTGAAAACATCTATCTACCAATCTGTCCTGGATCAGCATGCAGTGGATTCTTTAAAGAATACATTTTATTACATGAAATAGTACCAGATTGTATAGTTACTACTGAAGCACATTTTGGTTTCCCTTCTTACCACGTAATTTGAAATATATATTTTCCTCATTTGAAAGTATAATGGATTGTCACACAGTCAGCCAAATGTTCAAACTGGATTTGGCATTTTTATTAAACTATCGGGTCCTTCTCATGGATCTGAGATAAGTAGATGTAGATGTTTGATGGTATTACAGGTATCGTCACAGGATGTAAACTATTCCAACTAAAGCTGCCTTTTGCAATTGACTGATAGTGAATTTGTCGATGCTGATGGCATCCAAGTGGTGCTCCAATTGTTTTGGGATTGCACCCAAGGCACCTATTACCATTAATATTATATTTCTTTTGTTACAGTCATTCTGTTTCTATTTGCAGGACTTTGTGTATTGTTATCCTCTACAGTTACTTTTCTCTTCTCTTCTGCTGTCTCCAGTACTGCCACATGCCATTTTTCTTTCTTATTGACAATTGTTAAGTCTGGATGTTATTATTACTAAATTTATTTGCTGAAATTCTTGCCTTGGGATTGATCTCTGTTAAACCTTTGCTAGGATTTTTATTTAATTTATATTGCAATATTTTTCATTTTACTTACCGGTACATAACCTTTTTTCTGAAGTAGTAAGCCTTATCAGAAGCTAGATTTGAACTATTTTCCTGTATTTTATCTATAATTTATCCACAAATTGGAGATGTTCTCAGAATTCCAACTTTTGTAACTAATACCATAATACTACTTTTTACCATAGATTTTATTCACAAACTTCCAAGTTTATAATTGTATTCCCTGGAACGTAAAGGAGGAAATGATGAGTTAGAGTAGTAATTTTTATTTGTGTGTTTATATAAAAGCTTCCTCATTAAGTGTTCATCTACTTGTTTTGCGGCACCACACAATGACAATATAATTGTAGATTTGGGACCCTGTCTTTGTGTTACTATAGAAATGAATGTAGAGCCTTGCATAATATAAATACAGCATGTGAAACAATGATATATTGATTTTTGTGGCAAGTTTAATATATATGGAAAAGAGCCTTCAGATTTTGTAGCTATCCATTGTGATACAGACAAAGACATTTGAAATATTTAGCAGTATTATATTCATTTTAGGGGGTCATTATTCCAGGGCATTAGTAACTTTGGTTCTAGATAAGTTTTAATAATGTGAGAGAATTGACTGTTACCTGCTGAGTTTTGCTATAAAAAAACCAATGTAGTCTTTGTTTAGTATTCCCTAATACTAGCTTTGTTACAGTATTAACATTAGGAGGAAACCTAGAAGTATTAATACATGCCATCCTTATGCAGGCATTTTGTAGAGATTAAAAGTGTGGATGTATATGCAAGGGCCATCCTAATGACCTAGCTTCCACATTGATCCACTGTGTTATTGTTAAACATAATATTATAGTTCAATAATAACCATAATTAAACATCAATAAAATATTAAACTGATATTGTTCTGAGCCTTCTAGAATTTAACCTTAAAGTTTAAACAATGCATATACTCTGATGTGTGCCACAAATTACTTTTTGAATTATTGTCATTCATAGTCATATTAAATTCTAACCTGTGTAGGAAAAATTACTAGAATTTATAACCAGTTTCTAAGTATTTATTTGGTTACAAAACAATCTGTTGACAGAATAGACATATTTTAAAGAATGTGTATTAATTGCAGAGATCCTGAACAAGAATCATGGTTTTTATATGCTCTTGAACAATATGAGTCCTAATTCAAAAAAGTCATTTATGACATAGTAACAGATTTTCTTTGCTTTGCAAATAATTTATATGTCTCATAATTCATTTGTGGAATATAAATGCTCACTGTTCCAGAAAAGATGTTTCCAGGCTGTTCTCTGTTTTAATGCAGCTCATGAAAGTTTTATTACTTCTTTTAATCAGAAAACAGCAACATCAGAAGCATACTTCAAAGCTAAAATGTTACCAGATAGGCATTTTTTCATATGTGCAATACAAATTTATTTATTTATTTATTTATTTATTTATTTATTTATTTATTTGGTTGGTTGGTTGGTTGGTTGGTTGGTTGGTTGGTTGGTTGGTTGGTTTCTATACCGCCCCTCTCCAACAGGACTCAGGGCAGTGAACAGCCAAAATAAAAAGAACACATACAAAATTTAAAACCCAATTAAAATTATTAAATTATTAAAAATTATTAAATAGTTTGGCCCGCAAATTTAAAATTTATCAATACAAATGCAACCATAAACTTGGGCAAAAAAATGATACCTTTTTATATATTATATATAATGTATAGTTACATTTAAATATCCCATTGATATTTAAATGATATTTTACAAAATACCAGGTGTTCAGGATTATTTTACACTTATTTGATTTAATTGGCTTACTTGCATCTTGCCATTTACTCCTATTAATTTAATTTACTATCTTAATTCATATGGTTAGGTAAGTAGACTGCAAATGCAGTAATATCCACATATTAAATTATAATGTTACAATATTGGTAAATCCTTTGTAAGTAATGTGTCTTTCTATTAGGGAGTAACTAGGAAAATGCAGTCATTTAGACCAATGCTGCAATTGGGGCTCAAAAGAAAAAGAATCAAAGCTATAAATTATATCCCAAGCTATGTTTGGATATATTAAATGAAGTATTTTCAGTAAAAGATCAGGATTAGACCAACCACAGACTAACACTTTGTCTCTTTCTTGTATGTCCAAAAGATCATATTTTAATTAGTTTGAGGTTAGCATTAAGTACAAATTCTAAACTGTGTTTACTTGTAATTATTGATAGTAAAACAAGTCAGTCTGATAACCATATTTGAAGTTGTTTGCTCCAATAAACACAGCTTTAAGTTTGAAGCTTATTTTTTTTAAAAAAAAGATGGAAAAGATTTAGGTCTGTCTTTTTATTTTATTTAGACAGATAATTTTCCTTCATTAAAAATAATATTAATCATAATACAGTAAAAAAATCAATACACAATTGCAAAGATTAAAATTGAAAAAGAGGATTAGAGCTCCTCTTCCATAGAAGTAGGGTTGACAAAAAAGGATTTTTTGGAGGTACACAGAAGTTTAGGATAATATGGCTTTGCGTGCTCGTTCTGCTGTGATTAGTTCCAGAGACTGTAAGCCATCTAAATAATATCTTCTAATTCAGATGATCATGTTCAATGATTTCATAGTAGGTATTGAGTAAGCATAGCAGTGACTGAAAGGAACCTGTAGAACCCACAACTCAGTTACTGTGAGGTTAAGATATATATGTGAGTGGGAAAAATGACAGTACTATGCTCCAGATCCCCAGTCACAGATTTCCAGCCTCTCAAAATCAGAACTGAGCCCATAACAGGAATAGTCCTAATGATTATTGAAACTGCACAGTAAGCAGCCTCTACATTTCTTTCCTGAGTATTAGCAGTTAGCCAGTATTTATTAAAAGCAATTGGATCCAGCAGCTGTCTTTTAGAAATAGACTTGCTGTTGTTTTCTTTAAAGCATTTCATACCTGTCCCTTTTTTATGGGCGCCTTTATCACTCACTACTCTCAGGCAGCCTGTCCCTCTGTCATTCAGTTAGATCCAAGCAGCTACGAAAGAAGGTTTAAAAAGATATGGTGTTGTACACAGATTCAAGCATCCTCTCCATTATGCTCAGAGTTCAAAAACTAGAATTTATCCCAAAATTGGATTAAATTGGTCATGGAATACCTAATTCAAATTCACAACAGTGAAGGCATCACGTCGAAAGCCTCAAAACTGTGCAAACCCTGCTGAGCTGCACTAAGCCTTCTTTGTTGCCTTTATTGCACCACAGTAGTAAAAAGAATATGTTCAAAATGATATTTGGTCATCTTTTAAAAACATTTCTGCTAGCTATACATTAGCCATCTCTAGACCTGCTTGCCAATAGATCCTTCTTTTCTTGTTCTGGGAAAATAGCACTCTTCCAGGAATTATCTAAAAGTTCTGCCACTATTTCCAAAGAGGTATGGATCAAAAAATTAAGACTCTATTAATAATAAAGATGCTCATAGGGATCAGTGGTCTGCAATATCCCAAAGAGAAATGCTTCAGCATTATTCCTGTCATCCAGAAAATAACTCAGGGCATTCAAGAATTCTTCACATTCCATGTTTATGAGGGTGGATTATTATCCCTTAGATGTGTCAGTAGGAGAATAACAAATGGACCGTGTTCTAGAAGTTCTATTTCTTACATCAGTAGCAAGTAAATTATTGCTGCAACTGTGGAAGAGTACTTGTGCTCAGTAATGGTCGTGTTTAATTTTAATTTAATTATACTGTATAGCCTCAGGTTTATGAACGTCATGAACATTTTTTTAAAAAAAATCTTAACTTGCGATTTTTAACAACATTTTTTTAAAAAACAGAAAAGCATGTCTGTTTGATAGAAATAAACATGAGACTGATTCATTGATACTGACATTATAGGAAATATTCAAGAAGTCATCCTGCAAGAACACTTGGAAAAAGAAGATGAAATTCTAGTTTCTCTGGCTGGGCTGAAGCAGGTATGGAAGAAAAATAATGTAATTTTAATATTTTATTGATAGATAAATCTTAATATTATATTTTTAAAAAATGCAGAGGAAAACTAAATTTCTCTAGACTACTCGTAATGGGTTTGTCTTAGAATACCAGATAAATTCTCTCTGGGAACATACCTTGATTGACTGAAATTCCCTCCCGTTTTAATTGTTACTTTCCTCATGTTCATTAGCAGCCAGAGCTTTCTATTTTCTTGTTCTATGATAATAGCATTCTTCCAGGAATTACCTAAAAGTCCAGACACTATTTCTAGAGAGGTATGGCTACCCAAGTTCTGCCTATCTCTTCCCCCTCTCATTATTACGCAATAGTGTGGCTTCTACTGTGTAGAGCCAGGGGGATAGAATCATAGCAGGCCACTTTACCTTCATCCCAATGATCCCCAGTTTTCCCCAGATGCAGTTCAAACCTAAAATGTCAAGTGCGAAGCATGTGAAATTCCAATTAAACTGATTTATTACATCATCATTATTACTATTATTATTTATTATTATTATTATTATTAACCTTGCATGGTATATGTCAGCATTTTAATGACATTAGAACTAGGTTGTGATATTTTATTCTTTTAAATGCATTTGCCTTGCCTCATCATTTTGACTAAAAGATTCATGAGTTCCCTAAAGCTTTTACTGAGAAACACTGTTGACCATTTTGTATATGTTTTGATCACTTAAGATAGTTGATGATAGGATAGTTCTCTCTAGAGAATCTAGGTAGTCTTTTTTAGAATTCATCCAAAGCATGCATTTCTGTCCTTATCTTCAACAGATTAAGGATATTCTGAAAGGCTCCCTCCGTTTCAATCAGAGTCAATTGGAAGCAGAAGAGAATGAACAGATTACAATAGAAGATGATCATTATTGTTCCAGCAATCTGAGCAAGAGGGCAGCTGAAAATATAGAAAACCTCTCAGCTCCAAAGCAATTTGTCCCTCTACTGAAGGAGGTAAAATGCATGCTTTTCAGTGAAATCCTTGAAGAGAATGTATCCATCAAAAAGTATATTGCTATAGTTCAACAATAATGTAAAACCTATACAGACCCAATCTTATGCATTCTTACATACAAAAAAGTTCACTGAATTTGTGTGTTTTGTAGTTTTAATATTTAGTATTTTACCTCTTCATTTTAATTTTAACAGATCTATCTTTTAGGCTAACATTAAGCCTTAGCAGTTGTTCCAATACAGGTAGTCCTTGTTTAACTACCATTCATTCAACAACCAATCAAAATGACAATAGTGCTGAAATGAATTGATAGTTACGCCAGTCCTTGAAGTTAGTAGTTGTTGCAACACCCCTGTGGTCATATGATCAAAATTTGGATGTTTGGCAGCATGCCCACACTTAGAACTACAACACATATTTCAACTTCTATAACCCGCCCCAATCTGTTCCCCATCTCTCCTCTTTTGGCAGCTCTGCATTCTGCAGCCACTGTCTACTACTAATACTAACCCTTCTGCTTGGCCTGGTAAGCTTTATCATCAATGAGAAGAATATGGCAAAGATTCAGGTTTTATATAGCCATCTTTAGCAGTATAAAATTGCTAATTTTTTATAGGAAATCAATCAATTACAATATTGTAATGTAAAATCAGGAACATCTAAGCTAAAAGATCTGTGGCATTTAATAATATTAGCTACTATAAATTGAAAGTAACACGTAAGAATTTACTGACTTATTTATTTTAAAACAACTTTACAGGAGTCCATGGGAAAAGAGATTTTGGTACGGTTTAAAACTACGAAGATGAATTAGACACCAAAATAGTTCCCCATTGTCATTCACATACTGGGTACTTCTGTTCCTAATGCTATGGCTCCCCATCTTTTTTAATGACAAATTTAATATAGTTTCACAACTATTTATAAATAGATTTTATGTATGTATGTATGTATGTATGTATGTATGTATGTATGTATGTATTTATTTATTTGTCACATTTCTATGCCACCCAACTCCCTGGGGACTCTGGGCAGCTTACAACAAAAAATAATGCGAACAATATACCATAGAAGTTGTTTTTAAAAAAACATTAAAAACCCATACACTCCATTCATGGCCGGGTCTCGCAAGATTGCAGCAGTGAGATCAATGGCCCCAGGCCTGCCAGAAAAGCCAGGTCTTCACCGCTTTCCGGAAGGCCAATAGGGTGGGGCGGTCCGGACCTCAGGAGGTAATTGGTTCCAGAGAACCGGGGCAGCCACAGAGAAGGCCCTTCCCCGCGGGCCCGCCAGCCGACATTGTTTAGCTGATGGGACCCGGAGGAGACCAACTCTGTGAGATCTTACCAGTTGTTGGGAGCTATGCGGTAGAAGGCGGTCTCGAAGATAGCCTGGCCCTAAGCCATGTAGGGCTTTAAAGGTAATAACCAACACCTTGAATTGTGTCTGGAGACCGATAGGGAGCCAGTGCAGCTCGCGGAGAATTGGTGTAATATGGGTGCATCTAGGTGCACCCACAATAGCTCGCGCGGCTGCATTCTGGACCAACTGTAGTCTCCGAACACTTTTCAAGGGTAGC